>JALMGJ010000002.1:94997470-95152470 GCA_023362775.1 Charina bottae | reverse complement strand
TGCTTGCCTGGTTCTTACAGCAAAGCAATCAATGCACGATGTGACAAGGGATTTTGTTTATTGGCTGCTTTCTCACAGAGCCTAATGGTGATTTGGGCTGAGAGGGAGTGACTGCCCCAAGGTCATCCAGCTGTCTTCTGTTCCTAGAACCTGGATCTCTCTCTTCCTAATTCAGCAACTTAACTGCTTCATCACCCTAGCTCTCTATGGCATGCATTCAGGTATTAAAGCTAATGTGGTACAACGGTTAAGGGACTCGGTTAGAACTAGGGAGGCAAGTTTAAGTTCATCAGCCATGGGATTTCACTCAATAACATTGGTCCAGTCCAGAGTTTCTCAACCAGGGTTCCTGGTTGAGGGTCCATGAGAGGTCACTAGGGGTTCCCTGGGAGATCACAATTTATTTTAAAAAGTATTAAATTCAGGCAACTTCACATTAAAGAGGTAAGTTTCATTCTTTATTTTTAGTTTAAGAACACTGTTAATGCATATATACAGGCCTACATATGAAATGAGTATAATAATTTTGTAACTTGTGGCCTATATTTGAGCCTGAATGTGCAGGGGTTCCCCAAGGCCTGAAGAATATTTCAAGGGCTCCTTCAGGGTCAAAAGGTTGAGAAAGGCTGGTCCAGTCAGTCTCTCAGCCTGCCTGTCTTGTTGAGATGTTAAATAAACAAATGGACAGACAGACAGACAGACAATTGGAAAAGCATGTTATGTAGGTTCCTTGAGTGCCTGAAGGAAAGATATGACATAATTTAAATAAATAAATAAATCCTGCTGCAGTTTTTAACTGTAATCTGTAGTTGTTGTATATAGCTTTCCCTATCATCTTTTCGTAATGAATGCACATTTGTAGACAACTTTCCTTAATGGTTTTTGTACTTAATTGACCTTTTCTGAACAACATTCTTAAATATGCCTTTTAAAACTCAGCATTCTTACTGTTTTTGGTATATTTGCAATTTACATAATTCTTAAACCAAGGAATATTTCAAGAAGTAAGCTAGTGGTCTTTGAAATGCCAGCTTTATCTAGAAAGGAATCTATGGCTGAATTCTTTTACATCTGGATTAGAAGATGTGACAGGGTGCTTTTGAAGTGACAAAGCAACCTAGAGTAATCTGTATGACAACTTCTACTAAAAAAACAAACAAATCCTAATTTGCTTTAGCCTCTGGCCATGTCACCACTTTAAGGTCAGATTCATTTGGGGTTTCCTCAGATTGACAGTAGAATCGATTGTCAAAGATAGTTTATTCACTGCATGCAGGATATGAAATCTCAGAAGGTAGGTGGAGGGAAGGGAAGAAATCCTTATCTCCAATAAACATATGCAGGTATCTCTGTCAATAAACGATGATTCATTCTAAGTGTTTGTCCTACAAACAGATCACGAAGGTCAGAATGGTACAGTTTATAAAGATTTATAGAGGAGATAATGAGAAAGAACTACTCTAAGGACTTGAAATGCAACTAAGCACTGTAGCTTTTCTCCACTGTTTGCAAATGTTAAATTGCAAGTGGTAATTATTAAATCTGATAATTTAACAAGAAGATATAAGGAGCAGGCCGGGGCCATTTTTTTGTAACATAAAATTATAGCAGTCATTTCACACATACACAAGCATAGATCCTACTTCTTTGGTACCACTGAAAATTCCTCCTCCTCCTCCTCCTCCTCCTCCTCCTCCTCCTCCTCCTCCTCCTCCTCCCCCCCTCCCCCCTTGGTAATACCAGTGTAGCTAAATATTGCAGTCTAAACATGATGGGACATAGCAATTATAAAAAGGCATAATCAGCATGTGGCAGAGGGCTGGATGTGAATGTCAAAATAGAAATCTCTTGAAAATCACAGTGTTATGTAAATATAAATATATTGAAATTGTGGCACACAAAATCCCCATCCAGGCTGATTCATCTGTATCCATTAAACATGTTACATAGTGAGCTAAAATTAAAGATAGTATACAATCAACTCTTTTCTTTTCAGTTAGTGTCTGTTTTAATTTCAATGTTATGGATCTTGGTAGACTTTGTTACTCCTTCATCCCTGCCCACAGCCCGCAGCAATAATGTGGTCTATTTATTCATGATATTCCTGTCATTTAATAAACCACATCTTAGATCTTGCCTTAATACAAAAAGAAAATCATATTTCAAAAAGGATCAGGGAAAAATGGAGTTTGATATTGGCTGTTTGCATAAATGTCTTTACAAAGAAACAAGAATGTCCTATGAATGATCTCCAAACAGTGCCTAAATAACAACATCCTGATTGACTCATGTTTGGGGAAGTAATGATGCAGCAGCCTTCAGATCAAAAATAGTACATATAGTTGCCCCCATGAACCAATCCTGGGATCTCTCTTACAAGAAGAGGCACAGTCAGAGCTCATGTGGTTCACACATTCTTTGAAATATATGATAGAAGGGAGAAGTAATATACACACCTCTCCACTTCTCTTAAATGGGGGAACATGGTTGGTGATGACATATAGGTAGTCCTTGACTTACGACCACAATTTGGACTGGAATTTCCATCATAAGTTGTTGCAGTCGTAGGTCAAGGACTATCTGTACTATTAAACACACTGATATTGTTTATATTGAATGAGTACTGAAAATTAACCTGGCAAGAACCCTACACAGTAATACACACCTCTCCACTTCTCTTAAATGGGGGAACATGGTTGGTGATGACATATAGGTAGTCCTCGACTTACGACCACAATTTGGACTGGAATTTCCATCATAAGTTGTTGCGGTTGTAGGTCAAGGACTATCTGTACTATTAAACACACTGATATTGTTTATATTGAATGAGTACTGAAAATTAACCTGGCAAGAACACTACACAGTAAGGACATTGCAGGAATATTCCCCCAGTACTTGGAAAACCAGTGGGTGAGAACTAGAAACCCCACCGTGTTACTGAGAAAACATTTGCTCTGGAACCATGACTGAATTCACAGCCAAGTCTCTGTAGGACACTGATACTTCCAATCTGCCACTGCTTTGATGGCATTTACCCACCAAGGGTTGCTTTTTAAGATTGAGTAAATATAGCATCCCAGATATCTATTAGGACTATATGAATCAGACCTAACATCATGTTAGGACAGAAATCCTGAGTGGCTTTGGATACTGGTACCCCTGGGATGTGCTAAGAAGAAAAGAAAAAACAGCAAAGCTAAGAGTAGTTTCAAAATGGTCTAGACAAAAACCAGTGGCTCTCTGCAGCTTTGTAAAGGGGATCATAGCACTATAAGAGTAAAAACATCAATAAAGCTTGCAGCTTGTAGAATTATGGGACAACCATTTAGATTTAAATGGGAAATATTAAAAATTTCCTGCAATTAGCCTTTATCTTACACACAGAGAGAGTTATATAAGCTGTATTTGGTCCCGGTTAGTCCAGTTAATACTGGTCATACTAAGGGTTTCAAGCTATAATTTTATACCTTACAGTGGCCAGGAATCATACCCAAGGCCTCCTGCATGCAAATAAGGCATTATTTTTATTTAATAATCCAGGTCTCAATTTAGCTCCTGAAAACTTAGTCCTGGGACTTCCGGTGGGAAATGGCGGGCTGAACAACCTTGCCTGTGAGCTCTGTGGGCAGAGTTGGCAGTGTGGCAGTTTGTTTTTGGGCACAGGTAGGTTTTTCTGTAGCCCCAAGTGTTTTTCCTGATTAAGGAAAATGCTGAGAATCGACCCATTTGTCCTCCAGATGGTGAGTTGCAGCCAGGAGATCGTGGACAGCATCTGTGACTGAGTGGTAAGACTTAACCGGGAGGCTGGGATTCCATCTCTTTCTGAGCCACGCATGCAACCCCTTAAAGGGGAAGTAAGTCCTGTCTTCCCATTTCTTAAGCACCCAGTTTGTTTTTTGAAGTTTTGTACCCAAAGAGAAGCTTTTCATAGTAAGAAAAAGCAGAATCTCTTGGTGAATATAGTTATTTTTGGAGATTTTTTAACTATAAAAAAAAGTTCTGGCTTGTTTTCCCATCTGGATTGTATTGAGGGCTGAAACTGTAAGATTGCCTTTCCGTTGCTATCTTTGGTGCTGAATTTGAAGGACGGAGTGTTTTCCTACACGTTGCTTTTGATTTCTTATTTAAAACTCTTGGCTTTCTGTTTACTTTCTTTGGGTTGTCTGCTAGTATATTTTCCTTTGTTAATTTTGGATTAATTCACTAACCACTATTTCTGTGAGTTAACTCTTTAGGGGGTGTCATAATTTACTGTTTGAACTATGGAAGACTTTAAAGAAGATTTTAAAGAAGACTTCATAGAATTTTGTCGTCAGCAAAAAGATTTTTTCAAAGGGTTGTCAAGTTACTTTTCAGACTGTCTGGGACATATGAGATGAGATTCTGGCTAAAATGGGTCAACTATATAAAAATATTGTGATGGAAGAAGAAGCTGGAAAAGATGATGATTTTACTGCTGTGAGGGAGATTGAAGTATTCCCAGCTGAAGACCTTGGATTGGTGTTTAGGTGGTTAAAATGATTGTTTAACTTTAAGATTGCACAAGGAACTGCCATGCTGGAGAAATGTTATGACTATTTGAATCAATGTTATGGGAAAGAAGAGTAAGTTATGTGGGAGTTTTTTTTCCCTCTTTTGCTGGAAAGTTTGTATTTTTGGGGGTTGTTGGGTTGTTGGATCTTTGTAAAAAAAATGCTTTTGGTGTAATGGTGAAATATTCAAATGCCCTGGTATATTTTGAGGAGGGGTAAAAAATTAAGAATATTTAATTGGACTGATAATGAAGTTAACATGATTTACAGGATTTTTTATTTGTAAGACTTAAAAGGTATTGACAAGTTATAATAATATTTTATACTGTTTTTAGGCATAATAGGCTTAAGATTGTTAATTATAAGGGCAGACAATTTATAAAAAATAGGAATACTTAATTAGATTGATAATAAAGCTGATATGATTTCTTTTCTTTTCTTATGGTTTGGATTAAGATTTATAGGATTATAGATTTGTAAGATTTAAAGGATATTGATAAGATATAATAATATTTTATATTGTTTTTAGGTTTAATAGGGTTAAGATTGTTTATTATAAAGGCAGACAATTTATTTGTTTTTACAATTTGATGCTTATTGTGTAGACAGAAGTATATAGAATAGTAGTAGGAAGAAAAAAAATTAAATGGATTGTTTTTTAAGAGGGAGGGAAGTTTGAAGTAGAAATTTATATATACACACACACACACGCACACGCACACACACGCACACACATACATATATACTCTTTTTTATGTAAGGGGAAGGAGCAATTGTATTTGAGATTTGTATATGTGTTAATGGAAGGATTTATAGAAATAATGTGATCATGGTTTGATGTAGAGGAAGGGTTTCTTTATGGGAATTGCTGTATATTCTTACTATTGAAAGCTGGAAGTCACCTGTATATGTAACTTTCTAAAAGTCTTTTTTTCTTGTGTTTTTACACTACAACAGTAGTTTTTTTTATCTTTGTCTTTAAACTAATAAAAACTTTATCCCCCCCAAAAAATCTGAGTCCTGGCTTGAATTTCTGCATATATATATTTTTTCTCCACAGGTTTTGTGAATATTTTTTTATTTTAATTTTATTATTTTTATCCCACCTTTATTATTTTTAGAAATAAATCAAGGCGGGGAACATACCTAATACTCCTTCCTCCTCCTATTTTCCCTACAACAGCAACCCTGTTGGGTTGAGGAGAGTGACTGGCCCAAGGTCACCCAGCCAGCTTTCATGCCTAAGGTGGGACTAGAACTCCCAGCCTCCTGGTTTCTAGCCCAGCACCTTAACCACTAGACCAAACTGGCTCAATATACTTTCTGGATGCAATTTTTGAGCTCAGCTATATTTTAAGATAGGTAAAGGTTCCCCCCGCACATTTGTGCAGTCATGTCCGACTCTAGGGGCTGGTGCTCATCTCCATTTGTTAGCTGAAGAGCCACTGTTGTCCAAAGATGCTTCCACGGTCATGTGGCTTCATGACGCACGTGGAACGCTGTTACCTACCCACCAAAGTGGTACCTATTAATCTACTTGCATTTGCATGCTTTCGAATTGCTATGTTGGCAAGAGCTGGGGTGAGTGCGGGAGCTCACTCCGTCACGCGGGGCTAGGGATTCGAACCTCCGAACTTGCTATCATCCGATCGACAAGCCTGGCGTCTTACCCGCTGAGCCACCACGCCCCTATATTTTAAGATAGACTATAGCAATCTCCATTAATTATATGACTGACTGTGCTGTGACAAATTCCATTTTGCTGGATCATGCCATTTTACCTGGAGCAAAAATTCACAAAAATATTATTTTTCATCATAACATTTGCATAATAATATGCACATGGGCATGAGAATTGGACTTTCACATTTCTATTTGTACAACAAACATTATTTCCCAGTCCTGCTTTTGCATTTAACAAAGCCAGTCTTGTCTATTCCCCAGAAATCAGCAAAATAGGAGAGTTTTGTAGGGCAAATTGAGGAGTTTCTTTGCATTTTAACTGAGTTTAAGCCCACTTTAAGATTTACACTAAAGCGTTTGCATTTTCTGCCTCAAAATAGTGGGAAAACATGGCACTAATGCATGATTACAGGACTCTGTTTTTTTTAAAAAAAGATCCCTGCTCACAGGGGTTTTGCTGGTCCCAAATACTGCACCATTCACACTTTTGATATATACATTAGATCAGCCTTCCAAAGTTTGGTGCCCTTCAGAACCAACTAGCAAAATTCTCAGCACTTCTGGGAGTTAAATGTCCATAATTCTATAGGATGATGAGTGCATTGGCTGAGATTCTAAAATGCTCACTAAAACTGGCCTTTTAAAATTCAGGGCAGCTTACACAGACTATTCAAGAGTATTTTATTCAAGATTATGTTTTAGTAATCTGTACTGGTTTGGAAAATACAATTTCCAATTAGTAAAATCATGCTGGTTATTATATATGACCATATTTATTCCAATTCCAATTTCCAAAATACCACTATGGTTTTTATTGTACTTTAATGTTCAGCAAGTCTCTTTTTCCCCCACTGTTTTAGTTTGTTTCTCCCAAACTATCTGCTGCAGATCAGATGGTTTTATATGGTGTTGCACAGCTGCTGTATGTGCTATGGGATTTTTCTGTTGTAGCATTTAGTGTTTTGTAGATGAACCCATCTCCTTCATCAAGCAAAAAGATTAATTATTATCAAATAGTATGATGGTTTTATATTTTAAACTCCGAGAGACAGTGGAGGACAGGAAGGCCTGGCGTGCTATGGTCCATGAGGTCACGAAGAGTCGGACACGACTAAACGACTGAACAACAACAATTGTTATTATTCTAAGTCACCACTCTATAGTTTTATTTAATGTTATTAATTTTTCACTATACACACTCCTTTGTTTAAAATCTTAAACTCATAATTTTAGTGGTATTGGCATCACGATTTTATAATTTGTGTTAGTGATTTAAAAATTATAGTTAATTTTTATAGTATATAGCTTACACTATTATGTTAATAGAACAGCTGTAATCCTATTTTTAAAGCTCTGTTTTGCTGGTCGATGACTGAAACAAAGAGACTTGACTGGATTTATCAAATAGTGAATTAATGGTGAAACACTGATGGACTATAGAATGCTTTAAAGACATATGCTTCCTGTAGATACCATATAGTGAAAAAGTTGACACAATCAATTAATGTTATATATTTTTTCATAATGCAGTTAACACTTGAAATCAGAAAATGCACTGTGGTTTTATGCAGAGGTTAACAAGACAAACTGCACAAGATGCGACTATATATATATATATATATATATATATATATATATATATATATATATATTTTTTTACAGAATTGGTTGCTCTTGTGTTCTTTATACATGACTTGTATTTTTATAATTGTCACTTGACTAATGCATGAATAAAGTGTCAGGCAGCAATCTCTAGAGTTTTCCACATGAAAATCAGCTTTGCCTTTCAGGAAAATTCACCTATGGGAAGCAGGTCCTTCAGATATCAATAGCACAAATGAAAAAGACACAGCTCATTGCATAAAACAATAGGTTCTCAGAAAGAAATTTGAATATTAAAATAAGTTCTCACAGGTAAATATGAAAATACACATTTTTCTACAAAGCAAGGAGAAAAAGATGATCAAGATGTAACATAACTGAAGTTCCTGAACTTTAGGATTCATAATTAAATAAATCATCATATTAGTAAATATGTGCTACTATGTCATGAAAATAATGTGGTAGTAAGATTCCTATAATTCCCTTTGAACTGGAGTTTCTATTACAACTTAAATTACAAGATGATGGAAAAGATACAAGTTTTCAAAAGTAGCCAAGGTTAGTGATTGGTCATCCAGATACAGGACAATTTTATAAGGAAATAGGAAAGGAAATGTGAAAATGAGATTCCTTTGTACCTGGAAGGCAAGAAAATGTGATCAGATCTGTCCAGAGATTAATTATATTTAGAAAAACAATGATTTAAAATTTGAAGCAAGAAATTAATTAATGCTTTTCATATTACAGAAGAAAAATGCATTATACAAAACACTATCAAAGAGAAATTAAAGCAAATTATATGCAAGTCGACTTAAGAGAAGGAAATACTAAATAATATTATATGCCTTAACCAAAGACGGTTGTAAATATGCAAAGGTTGTACTGCACCGTTAACTGCAATTTAACTTTGACTAGAACACTGTGAAATGAA
This sequence comes from Charina bottae, assembly GCA_023362775.1. NCBI lineage: Eukaryota > Metazoa > Chordata > Lepidosauria > Squamata > Charinaidae > Charina > Charina bottae. Next base: position 95,143,722 of record JALMGJ010000002.1, on the reverse strand, counting down.
TGATCAAGTGAAAGAGCTATAACATGCAAAACTTGTGGCAAGGAAAATGACTAGCCATTGGGATTTGTAATTACAATGTCACTTTAGATCCATCAAACTTCCACCAGTCCAACTAATTAAATGTAGCTCCTTAGAGGTTTCCAGCCACATAGCACAGAGCTCTGCCATGCCCATTCATTTGCAAAGCATCCCCAAGGCACTTTAAAGCCTCTATTCTTTGGGGTGGGGGTAATAATATTTTATCTGCACCATCCATAGTTTTTTTAATCTTTTTTATTTTTATCCCGCCTTTTATTATTTTTATAAATAACTCAAGGCGGCAAACATACCTAATACTCCTTCCTCCTCCTATTTTCCCCACAACAACAACCCTGTGAGGTGAGTTGGGCTGAGAGAGAGTGACTGGCCCAAGGTCACCCAGCCGGCTTTCATGCCTAAGGCGGGACTAGAACTCTCAGTCTCCTGGTTTCCTATTGGCTCCTTCCCAGGGCTGAGAGAGTGTGACTGGCCCAAGGTCACCCAGCCGGCTTTCATGCCTAAGGCGGGACTAGAACTCACAGGTTTCTAGGGCAGCACCTTAACCACTAGATGATATAAATTTTGCAGGACTTCCTCTACCTATTTAGACAATGAATATTGAAATTGCTTTGCCAATCAATTTTTACACCCCCCCCCCCCAAGAATCAACAAAACCCGATGAAGAAAAAAGGTTTCCTTTCACCATGACAACCATCTTGTAAACTTGGTATATTGGGTTAGTCCAGCAGTCCTATAAATCTGAAATCTAATAATTCCCATACACTCAAGCTAGTTTTTCTGGTGCAGGACTGTGAGAGTTGGAAGAACAGCCCAGAAAAACAAGATGTCCTCACTTTTATTTATCTCTGAAGCAGAGTGGAAAAAAGCTGGTTGTAGCCGGATGAGGAGGAAGTGGGGTTTCAAGGCTTTTTTCAATAGGAAGCCGTTGGTGGTGTGTGCTAGGTGAGGCTGTGGGCAGCTCCAGACGAAGATTAAAATGTTTGTGGGATAAGGCTTTCTGTGTTCCAAAAAATTCCATAAGCTTTAAAAACACTTTGATAAGTATCTGCAAAGATCTGAAGGGCAGGCTCTTAAAACTATGTGGAAAAGAAACTTACAGAGAGGAGAAAGAACTTTAGAAAACTGAAAGAAGTCAATCTATTCCAGTTTGCTCAGAAATTAAGGATCCAGCCCCAAAAGCTAATTCAACAGAGGCCAAGACTGACTTGAAAACTCCAAAATGGATATGATTAAAATAATATTTTTCCCTCTCTGAGAGGACAAAAGCAAGTTTTGAGGGGAAAAGGCATCAAAGCTTAAATAAATAATTAAAAAGCAAAGATAATAAATAATAGAACCAAAATCAAGGAGGAAGAAAAATAAAACTGTGAAGTAAACCACTGCACTAAGATACAAGTGATTTTGTGATTCATTGTTTTAGTTTTTTGTTAGTCAATGGCATTTTAAGAGCAGAACTACACAGTTTTCTGTTGAGGGCATATGTCCAGTTATCATCAGAGTACCCATTGATTTGGGGGATTAACCTGTACCACTGGACAAAAATATATATTGCATATCTTCCTTCCATACTGGTCTATGGTACTTCACCAGGAGTATTTGTGCCTGCATCTCAGATGACAGGCAGATAAAAATTTATGCCAACAGGGGAAAATGCCTCCCTTTGAACCCAAATTCATTCTTATTCCCTGCCCTGACTCTCCTTCAGGTACTGGAAAGTTACAAAGAGTTTCTTAATGAAACATAGACAGAGTAAAACTGACGAGATGCCTGCTGCATATGCACGAAAGATGGCTGGGTCTGTTGTGAGAAAAATGCTCACTTTAAATAAGAAACCAAAGCAATTGGAGACAGATGCAACAAATTGTCTCAAACTTTTTCTAACATACACATTTTACAACCATGCTTCTCTGATAGAATATATTTGCATTCATTATTTTGACCAACATCTGGTTTTTTCTGTACCCCTCTATTTTCAGCTGTATTCCTATTACGAAAGCAGGTATTGAAGGGTAAGAATGTTCCAGGTTGTAGACAGATTGTAAATAGGAAATGCAACCCAAACAAATTTCTCTGTCATCCCTGATTTCCATTGCTTATGTTTCACAAAGGATAACATGTGCATTTGACTGCTGTACAAATTACTTGAATACCTAGCAATATTTGCTACCTCTTGGGGAAAATGAGTGATATGTGTCTGAGCCCATACTTTAAAGTATTCAAAGTTATTAAACAACTCAAGCAAGAAAGCTAAAAAAGAACATGGAAAATTGCCAATACTATGTATGCTGGACCATTAGTTGTATGATATAAGGCTATAGCAGGATATATCTCTTTTTTTAAAATATATTTTATTGAATTTTAAGTACTGTATTTTCCGGTGTATAAGACGACTGGGCGTATAAGACGACCCCCAACTTTTCCATTTAAAATATAGAGTTTGGGATATACGCCGGAAAATACGGTACTCGCGGTATAAGACTTCTCCTGGCCAAGTGCAGCCGCTCGCCGGAACGCAGCCCCCAGGGAAGAGCAGGAGGACGAGCGCGGGAGAAACGCGGGGAGGGGGGAGCGAGCTCCGTTCCCTCGGAGCAGCCTTGGGAAGGGAGGGGGCAAAACGCAGTGGCTCCACAACGGGCTCCAAAGTCGCCCACAACGCTCAACGGGCGCCTTGCTTCGCCTCGCCTCGCCTTCCCTTCCCCTCCCAGCCGCGCTTTAAATGGAGCGGGGGCCCAGAATTGGCCGCGTTTTGGGAAGCCTGGTAGGAAACGCGGCCAATTGTGGGCCCCCGCTCCATTTAAAGCATGGCTGGGAGGGGAAGGGAAGGCGAGGCGAGGCGAAGCGAGGCGCCTGTTGAGCGTTGTGGGCGACTTTGGAGCCCGTCGTGGAGCCACTGCGTTTTGCCCCCTCCCTTCCCAAGGCTGCTCCGAGGGAACGGAGCTCGCTCCCCCCTCCCCGCATTTCTCCCGCGCTCGTCCTCCTCCTCTTCCCTGGGGCGAGCAGCTGCACTTGGCCAGGAGAAGTCTTATACCGCGAGTACCGTATTTTCCGGCGTATAAGACGACACCTGGCGTATAAGACGACACCCGACTTTTGAGAAGATTTTCCTGGGTTAAAAAGTCATCTTATACACCAGAAAATACGGTATATATAGATAAAAGTTTGAAAAGGAAAAAGAAATAGAAATACAAATCAAAGAAAGAAAAGAAAAAGTGTAGTAAAGCAAATAGAAAAAGAGAAAGATGAAACATAGAAATTAGCCGACTTCCGATTTATCTCTGGTCATAGTAATTTAAAAAATTATCTCTTACATGCTAGGTCTATATATAACATTGTAAAACATTTCCTGTCTAATATATCAATTTATATATATTTTAATCTTCAAAACCCCATATAAGCTTTGCCCCTCCTGCATTTTGCAAATAGTCCGTTAATGGTCTCCACTCTTTAAGAAAGTAATAATTTGTATTTTCTTTTAATAAACATGTCAATTTATCATTTTCTGCCATGTCCATTACTTTTAACATCCAGTCCTGTATTGTAGGTATAGTCTGATTTTTCCAATTTTGTGCATATACAAGTCTTGCTGCTGTAACCATATATTGCATAATTCTTGTAAATTTCTTTCCTATTTGTTCCTCTGTTATTCCCAATAAAAATAATTCTGGTTTATATGGAACTCGAATTTGTAAAATATTTTGCATCAATGAATGTATCTGAGTCCAAAATTTCTTAGCAATCTCACAAGTCCACCACATATGATAAAATGACCCCTCTTTTTTTTTTACATTTCCAACATAAGTTGGAAACATTCCCATACATTTTAGCTAATTTTTGTGGGGTCATATACCATCTATACATCATCTAGTAAAAGTTTTCCTTCAAATTGTAACACAAAGTAAATTTTAGTCCTTTAATCCACATATCTTCCCATTGTTGCATTTGAATATTATGACCAATATTTTTGCCCATTTGATCATGCAGTCTTTAACTTGTTCCTCTACCATTTCACCTTTTAACAATAATTTATACATTTTAGCAATTAAATGATCATCTGTCTCGCATAATTGTATCTCAAATTCCGATTTAGTTTGTTCAAATTCAAATTCTTTTTTATCTGATTTAAATTTTTCTACAAGTTGCATGTAAGAAAGCCATTGAAATGTATATCCTTCTAAAGCCAATTCCTCTTTTGATTTAATTTTATATTGTCCTTGTTCTTTTTTAAAAAAGTCTTTATAAGTCAACCATTTATCTTTAGCTCTTACTTCTGTTCTATGAAATGCTTCTTGTGTGGAAATCCATAAAGGTATTTTATAACATAAAATTAATTTATATTTATTCCAAATTCTTAATAAAGATCTTATTTTATCCAGCTATAGCAGGATATATCTCAAGTGGTTTACTCATAGGTTTCTTCAATCCACACATTTAAAAAATCTGCAAGAAATAGATTCATCTAATTTTAATACATTTGGAGTTATTTTTTCAGAGAGGACAAAGACAATGTTCTGTCAATCTTTTGTGGTATAATTTCTTTGTATTAGTTCTTTCTGCCATGCAAAGATTTCTCAGTGATTGCTGGTTCATTTTCTTTCTATTATTTTTTTACATGCAACTCATTTGCTTTTTAGTTTGATAGAAAGGGAGAAAGAAGGCCAGATAAATTAATTGAACTGTTTATTAGATAGATAGCTTTGCCATTCAATGGCAATATTTTTTGAGGAAATGTTAATGATTTTTCCCAAGTAAATGCTTTGTATGTGGAGGTTTATTATTCTTCCAGAAATAGTCTTTGCTAATATAAATTTTCTTCACTCCCTTTTGTGTATAATAGAAATTTCAAAATGAGTGAGACTGACAATAACATTCTTTTTTTCCCCCCATTACTATATTGAGATTTGGCAATACTACCGGGGGGCGGGGGGAAGGATAAAGCTTTTGTCTCCAAATTGTTGGTTGAGAAAAGCAATAGTGAAATGAATAAATAATCACAGTCACAAATTATTAACCACAGCTTTTTCTATTTTAAGTTGTTCTTGAAAACACAAACCAGATAATCATGTCTGTATTTTGAGTGCCCATGAAATTAGTATTGACAAAATTATTATTGACAATGTTATCTCATTTGAAATGAAGTTTGACCCATCCATCCTTTCATCTAGTGCAATTTCTTCTTCTTTTGTTTCATTTTTTCTGTTTTTAAAGATTGGACAGAAGAGAAAAGACAGAAATATATGTAAAATTAATTAAAGTAAGTTCTTGATTTAAACATACTGTGATTTATCATAACATTAATATAAGAGAACTAGAAATTGCAGTCAAAATTGGTTTGATTGGCTCTTTAATTTAGTTCAACTCTTTGAATTCTTTTCTAGGTCTTTCCACAGAGCTGCCAGCTTTGCCCCCCTGCTCTAAGTGGCCTTTTTACACTACTAGGCAGCCCTCAATGAGTCTCCTTAAGTCCCTCTAGCTGGCCAACAAGGAAGTACTAAACAGCAAGTCACACAAAGCAGATCACTCACCCTAGAGCTTTGTGTGTTTGTGGGGTTCTTTTTATAACTTTTATTCTACCCTTAAAAAGGTAAAGGTTCCCCCTGCACATCTGTGCAGTCATGTCCGACTCTAGGGGCCGGTGCTCATCTCCGTTTGTTAGCCGAAGAGCCAGCGCTGTCCGAAGACGCTTCCGTGGTCATGTGGCCAGCATGATGTGCACAGAACGCTGTTACCTACCCACTGAAGTGGTACCTATTCATCTACTTGCATTTGCATGCTTTCGAATTGCTAGGTTGGCAAGAGCTGGGGCTAGTGCTGGAGCTCACTCCGTCACGCGGGGCTAGGGTCTCAAACGTCCGGACTTGCGACCTTCCGATTGACAAGCCTAGTGTCTTACCTGCTGAGCCACCACGCTCATTCTACACTTATTTGGCTTTTAATCCCTCCCATCCCCTATCTAGTAGGCATTTTCTGTTTTCCTTTTTGGAAAATCTAAAACAATTCAGATTAATTCATTTATTCTTGATTTCATCCATTTCTAATGTATCTGAAAAAGCTGAAGCAGTTTCTGATTTAATGATCAGAAGCAGTTCAAAGGCAGGAGCATCCCTGCCCTGGACACAGACTTCTTTCTTGTTAGACTCCCTCTAAAAGTTTCAAGAGAAGCTGTGCCACTCGCAATATACTCATTCTCCAGCAGGGAATATGGCGGTTGAAGGGAAAGAGAAGAAGGAAAAGCAATGATAGCCTAATGGTAAATAAGAGTGACTGGAGAAGGAGATATTAATTATAGGAAGATACTTCCTTTTATAATAAATACCTTATACTGTCATTCTTATTTAACAATTCTGTAAAAAAATTAGCCTAGAAAATTAAGAGATAGAGATAGAAGGGTGAAGCAGACTAGAATCTTGCCTTCACTATATCTTATGGCCTTTGACCAATCAGGAGCCTCCAAAACCCCATTCAAGCTAAACCTTTGCATGTTTGCTGCAGCATGCAAGGAGTTTGAGTAGCCCTCCCCATCTCTGGTTGTACTGGTGACATAAGTGAAGAGAAGATCTCTATGCTCACAGCATAATATGTACAAAATTATCAAGACTGCGGCCAATCTGGAAATGATCCCATGGCTTACGGTTGGAAATTCTGAACGCTGCAGTCCCATGTAGGGTGCTAGACTGGGGAAAACCATAATATGCCAAATTCTCAAGGTTGGCATAAAATCAAATGATTCAAAAATTGTATTAGACTAATGAAAAACAGTGGCTGAAGTAAAAATGATTCCAAGCCAAGTGTATTCATTTCTCCTCTTCCCCTGTGCCAAAGACAGTCCACACTGACTCCACTGTTAATCTCTCTGAGATTAGAGCTCCCCACTGTTTGTAAAATTAAAGTAAAATCTAAGTGCAGCTGCAGCTGCATGCAGAAGGTTCTAGGTTTCGTACCAGCTTTCTCTATATAGACTCCACTCCAAACCCTTGGAAAACTGCTGCAAATCAAAGTAAACAATATTGAGCTAGATAGACCAGTGATCTGATTCAGTATAATGCAGCTCTCCATGTTCCTGTTCTAGAACACAGGACCCTTTTCTGATGCTTAGGAAACATAGGAAAACAAGCCGTGGGGTCAAAAATATACCCAATATCTAATGCATTCTTAAGACCATTGTTTCGTGGATGATACTAAGCAATCAAGCACACCAAGAAGAGAAATGTTCACAAGTTACAGTCACATCTTACACTGCTGTTTCTACACCCCTGGAAAAAAATCACTGTAGGCACCTACATCTATATCTAATTGAATATACTAAGGGAAGAACACTATACCCCTGAGAATGGATGCTCTTGGCTCCATACTCCAGAAAGTGTTATTATTAATAAGAAAAAATGAAACAGGAAAATAAGAACTGTCACGTAAAACAGGGAATTACTAAAGGCCTAGGCGTGGTGGCTCAGCGGGTAAGACGCCAGGCTTGTCGATCAGAAGATCACAAGTTCGGAGGTTCGAATCCCTAGTCCTGTGTGACGGAGTGAGCTCCCGCACTAGCCCCAGCTCTTGCCAACCTAGCAATTTGAAAGCATGCAAATACAAGTAGATTAATAGGTACCACTTCGGTGGGAAGGTAACAGCGTTCCGCATGCGTCATGCTGGCCACCTGACTGTGGAAGCATCTTCGGACAATGCTGGCTCTTTGACTAACAAATGGAGATGAGCACCGGCCCCTAGAGTCGGACACGACTGTGCAGGGGAAACCTTGTGTTCCGTGTGCGTCATGCCAGCCACATGACCGTGGAAGGGTCTTCGGACAACGCTGGCTCTTTGGCTAACAAACAAATATGAGCCCTAGAGTCAGACATGCCTGCACAAATGTGCAGGGGGAACCTTTACCTTTTTAGGTGTAATATAGTAGCATTTTTAGCATTTGCAGTGTTTGGCTTACTGATTAAGAAATAAGCACAATGTTTATGTACAAACAAAAAGCAAAACCACATCAACTTGTTATTAAAAATAAGAATGTGTGATTGTTTCAGTCCTATTACACAATAACAAGATTGTGATTCCAGCTCATGGAACAGCTCTCCAAATCAATGTGCAGCAGTGCGGTAAAAGGCTTTGTCATCAGTTCTTGTTACATAGAATATGTAGAAAGGAAGAGGAACTAATTTTGCAGCTCCCAGATCAAAATCCTAGATAGAAGATATTCAAAATACATTGGATATAAATATTGGCTAGATATGCATTTTTCTAGAAACCTGAAATACCTTCTGGTTATACATGTCTGTTTGTATACTGTGAAAAAGCTCCCTTTTGCAAATGTCTATGAAGGTTCTCAGTCATCCAGGTGGAATTGTCTGTAGCTTGAATCATGTCAACTGGATTTCTATTTTCTCAGTGGAAACGTTTCACTCCTTATCCACGGAGCTTCTTCACACTGAAGAAGCTCCGTGGATAAGGAGCGAAACGTTTCCACTGAGAAAATAGAAATCCAGTTGACATGATTCAAGCTACAGACCCTTTTGCAAATGTTATTAGGTTGGCATCTGATAGATTTAAGGGACTAAATTTAGTAGATAGGGTCCGGAAGAACTATGGACAGAAGTTCACAACATTGTTCAGAAGGCGGCAACAAAAAAAGTCCCAAAGAAAAAGAAAACCAAGAAGGCAAGATGGCTGTCTGCTGAGACACTGGAAGTAGCCCAAGAAAGAAGGAAAGCAAAAGGCAACAGTGATAGGGCAGATATGCCCAATTAAATGCAAAATTCCAGAGGTTAGCCAGAACAGATAAGGAATTATTTTTAAACAAGCAATGCACGGAAGTGGAAGATAATAGAATAGGAAGGACAAGAGACCTCTTCCAGAAAATTAGAAACATCGGAGGTAAATTCCAGGCAAAAATGGGTATGGTCAAAAACAAAGATGGCAAGGACCTTACAGAAGCCGAAGAGATCAAGAAAAAGTGGCAAGAATATACAGAAGATCTGTACAGGAAGGATAATTATATTGGGGATAGCTTTGACGGTGTGGTCAGTGAGTTAGAGCCAGACATCCTGAAGAGTGAGGTTGAATGGGCCTTAAGAAGCATTGGTAATAACAAGGCAGCAGGACATGATGGTATCTCAGCTGAACTGTTTAAAATCTTGCAAGATGATGCTGTCAAGGTGATGCATGCCATATGCCAGCAAATTTGGAAAACACAAGAATGGCCATCAGATTGGAAAAAAATCAACTTATATCCCCATATAAATAAAAAATAAATAATAAAGTGCAAAAGCTGGGTTGCAGTTAAACCTCAAAAAAAAAAAAAAACACCAAGATTATGGCAACCAGCTTGATTGATCACTGGCAAATAGAGGGAGAAAAAGTGGAGGCAGTGACAGACTTTGTATTTCTAGGCGCAAAGATTACTGCAGATGCTGACTCCAGCCAGGAAATCAGAAGACATCTACTTCTTGGGAGGAGAGCAATGACAAATCTTGATAAAATAGTTAAGAGCAGAGACATCACACTGACAACAAAGGTCTGCATAGTTAAAGCAATAGTATTCCCTGTTGTAACCTATGGCTGCGAGAGAAGGAAGGCTGAGCGAAGGAAGATAGATGCTTTTGAACTGTGGTGTTGGAGGAAAATTCTGAGAGTGCTTTGGACTGCAAGAAGATCAAACCAGTCCACACTCCAGGAAATAAAGCCAGACTGCTCACTTGAGGGAATGATATTAAAAGCAAAACTGAAGTACTTTGGACACATAATGAGAAGACAAGATACCCTGGAGAAGATGCTGATGCTAGGGAAAGTGGAAGGCAAAAGGAAAAGGGGCCGACCAAGGGCAAGATAAATGGATTATATTCTGCAGGTGACGGACTTGACCTTGGGGGAGCTGGGGATGGTGACGGCTGACAGGAAACTCTGGCGTGGGTTGGTCCATGAAGTCACGAAGAGTCGGAAGCGACTGAATGAATAAACAAAACAGTCTTCAAGTCCACAATCCTTTTATCCCACATTAGGTTGGTACTGGATAATCTCCCTCACCCCAGATGCTGCTATATCATCCCCAAAGGAACACCTTTGAGTCAAAAAGAGGGTCTTGGATTATTTATACATTTGACATTCCTATTCTTAGTAGCAGTCAAAATTTATGTCCTTTCATGAGGAAAGAATCCTTGGAGGCTAGTAACTTAGATTAGTTCCAGATAAAGTAATATGTCAGAGGACATGAAGTTCTTCTCCAGGCTTGATTTCATAGATCTTTGATGAATCCCTGAGTACATTCTTTCAGCTTATACAATAGTTCATCTGGGAGTTGAGGAAAAGAGGACCAGTTCCTGGGATCAAACTCATAACTGACTTGTGGGAATTTGGCTAGCTAATTGTCAAATACACTTTTATTGATATAACAAACAAAGGGAGAAATATCTAATGCTTTTTTTTCAGCTGAGTAAAGTAATACCTATAAGGGCATTGCAAATATTTCAGTGATGGCCAAATGCTTATTATAGGCATACAATGCCACCGAGACTATTATGTGCCTGAATAGTGAGGCAGGATACAGAGGATTGGAGACAAAAGACTAGAAGGGAAAGAAATGTGAAAAGTGTGATGTTGATCCAATTCTAATAATGGTTGTGGAAGATATTCATTCTTCATTCATTCATTCATTCATTCATTCATTCATTCATTCATTCATTCATTCGACTGCCCGTCTTAACAAGTGACTCCAGGTGGCAAACAATCTTGAAATAAATTAAAAACAATTCCAATCACAAATACAAAAATTAAAATACACAGCAGCCAAGGAAGATATAACAATCGACAGTTGCTAGCACAGCCAGGAGACAGGAGCCCATGCCTGGGCACAGAATCAGGCCTTTAGGGCCTTACGAAAGGCCAGCATGGCCGGGGCCATCCTAATCTCTGGAGGGAGAATGTTCCATAAGGCATGTGTTATGGCAGAAAAAGCACATTTTCTAGGCCCCACCAACCAGCATTTCTTAGCCAACGGGACCCAAAGACCAGATCAGACGGATAGAAACTTCTGGGGAAAGACAATCCCTCGGGTAACCAGTCCCAAGCCATGAAGGTCTTCAAAGGTGAAATCAGCAGCTTGAATTGCACCTGGAAGCACACCAGCAGCCAATGCAGCTCAGAAAGTAGTGGTGTTACGTGTACCAAGCAACTGGCACCATTTACTACGCATTCTGCACTAGTTGAAGCTTCTGAATGCTCTTCAAGGGCAGCCCCATGTGGAGCGCATTGCAGTAGTACCTTAATTGTGCAATGAATACATCTACCAGACCTTCATCTGTTAATTACATTATTTCAACTTCTTTCCCAGAGTTCTAAACTTCTGACTTAGACAGCTTTGCTTTTATTTTGTGCATGTAATTACCACTGGCATAATCATACAAACATAAATAACCATGCTAGTGTATTATTATCTTAGCTAGCCCTTATGCACACATTGCAACAAAACATATCACATAAGCCACAGAATTCTATAATGGTAATACAATTTCCTGGATCCATTTCCAATTGTCAGCGAACATTGCTATGATAACATTAACATGGTAATATATCCTTCCAGTAGCCCATTGCCACCATGAGTGACAAGATTATTCTCTTCAATTGTTTTGTTTTTCTTATCATTTTTCTGGAGATGGATGATGACTACAGTCATCCAAAAGAGACTAATCAAGGTTGCAATTAAAGGGATTAAGGATACCATAAAAATATCTGGATAAAGATAGGTAAGGCTTAATGATTAGGAACAATAACTGGAAGGGGAGAATAATCCTAGGAAATAAAATAAGTAGCTCAGGATATTAAAGACCACTGAGTATTGAGCCATAAGATACAAAATGAACATACAAAAAAAACCCCATTTGCTTGCTTATTTATTGCTTATTAATTCCTTGATTAAGCATACATTCAGTCATCAAATATATCCATCATATATCTCAACCCTTTTCTGTAACAGAATTCAAGCCATCATACATGAAGTTTCTAGATACAAACCAAAACACCAATCATGGATTTGTTTTCCTTCAATCAGTTGGTGTATCATCTGCAATTTCCACTGCACATCTTTTCATTTTTTAAAAAAGTAAAGGTCGTAACACCTTTAATAATTAAAAAAACCAAATACAACAATATAAATAATTATGAGACTACATTTTTATAGTAACATATTTATTAGGTGACATTTAGAATATGTTTAAAGTGGATCTAAGAGACAGGGCTTAAATAAAGGTATGTAAGATTTCCTGTATCTGTTTCTCCCCCAAATTTCCTTAATAAAGAACTGGCATATCTTATTAGCTGTAGTAAAAATCAACGTTCATTATAGATAGAGAAAGCTAAACAGATAAGAAAGCAGCATATACTGTACTTCCTGATGTAGTGCTTCAGTTTACAGTTTGCGTTTGCACTGAACAGGGTAGAAGTTGGAAAAATAAACTGAACTCTGTGCTTCCTGATATTCATCAGGAAAGAACTGATCTTAATTAATTTTAATTAATTAATTAAGCAATTAATGGATGGTATTAATTAATTGATATTAATTAATGGTTTTAATTTTTAAAATGTTTCAACTCCATAAGTAGCATTCAGGCCAGAGCACCTTCTGCTGTTTCAACAATCAGGCTTGTTGGGCTGCCATTTCTTCTCAAAATGGCAGTCCAACTTTCTTTGTGACCACCCTGGCTAGAAATGGTGCCTTTTGGCTGTGTAGTTTCAATCTTGGGTAAATAAGTCTGGGCAGGGTGATCCAACCACAATATTTGGTTTGGACTCAGCACTTCAGAAAGTAATCCAGTTTAATGTGTATCAACTGCATTTTCCTTCCTTCCTTCCTTCCTTCCTTCCTTCCTTCCTTCCTTCCTTCCTTCCTTCCTTCCTTCCTTCCTTCCTTCCTTCCTTCTCTGTTTAACAGAATGATATGAAATTTTCAGGCACAGCCAAACTTTCTGATGGGCTGAGGCATGGCCAAATCACTCTTTCTGTTTTAGACTTAGGATTCTTTAAAATAATCTATAACTTTTTTCTGTCTGCTGTTTTCTGAGCATATCATCCTGCTCTACTTTTTGATGTGCTTAACAGTAAAACTGCTGTGGCCTAATCTGAATCAGAATTATCACAAAAGTTATGGAGAAAATCTAATCTCCCCTGCTGTCCTTTGTTCAGTTGTTTTAAATAACCAGTGCAAGTTCTTCAATTCTTACTTCAAAAGAAATATGGCACCAAATAATGCACAATGCCTCATGATTCAGTTCACGTCTGTTAACTGGGATCCCATTTTGCTTCTTCCAGCCACAAATCAGCCCAAATTCAACTTGAGATTCACCATTGAGCTAAACATGATGCACATTATTAACATCTTGATATTGCCTGCTGACCTATATCAATCTCATTCTGTCATGAGCAGTTATAAGTTGAAAATGGTATCCAAAGTGTCTTGGTGTGGGAAAGGGTGTGTCAGTCCAGTCTGATGCATTTGGCCTTTCCCTTTATTTCCCCAAGAAGGTAAAGTAAAAGTTACTGTTCATACTTTACTTTATTTGTTTCATGGTGCACTGTTGATCTAGTTAAGGAAGTTAAGCTATAGGTTAATTCAAAAGTGGAATCAATTTTAGTGGTCTACAGTTATGTGAAAGAAAGAAAAAAGGCCAATCTGCTCACCAGTGGATTCTTTTCTCAGCATGAAAGCAGCTGCTGCGTGTTTCAGAAATTCTGTCATGCAGGTGGACCTGGAAAAGTGCTTTGTCTCCAAGGATTATTTGCTGATGTAGGCAGGCTAAGGGGCTGATACTTATGCCCACTTTTGAACAAAGTTGCACAAGAGCTATGACTCAGTAAGAGGATAAAAATATTATTGATTGTTCACAAAATTGTCTTCTCAACTTCCCAGCATCATAAAAAGCCCCAGATGACCTGATTTCCTTCTCACTTTCCTCAAGTGACTCAGGAGTGATTTGCTAACGTCAGTACATGGATTATAGTCAGTTGGCAGTGGTGTTAGAAAATCACTTTTTCCCTTTTTCTGTTTTACTATGCCATTAGTGTAAATCTGTTTCCTCTGACTCAGTGAGATTTAAGGTTGTAGAAGGGTGGTATTTTAAAGTTTTAACATATTTTCCTCCTTGCTTTTTTTATTATAACCCTTTTAAGTTTTTCTCTGATACAAAAGGAACCCCAGAAGCAGGAGGAAATGAATTGCTAAAAGAAATATCCTGTGTTGGTGCCTCTTCATTCAGCTTTAAGTCAGCCTTGAAACTGTAGCTACTATAGCAGATAACAGCTTGAAGGCAACTGTATCTATCCTTTGCTGAAACAATGTAGGAGGTTGTTTTTTTTTAAAAAAAAAAAAGCTGCGTAGATACATAAGATAGGGATTCTTCACTGTTCACTCCATTGTACAACATGTTGAAATGACATAGGAATCATAGAGCTGGCAATAATGGTAGACCAAAATATTTACAAATGAAGCTTAAGCCTGAGTTATGTGAGCAACATGGGGGGGACTCACAGCTACTATTTATATTTTATATGCCTATCAGAACCATCTAACTGGATCTAGTCATCTCATGCAGTATGTATCTGGCTGCTACTAGGTATTTGCTTATGGGCTACAACTCCCAAATACCAGGAAAAATATTTTATATGCTGCATGTAGCTATAATAGCCCACCTGGGGTCTATGTGGACTTGAATTCCACTGAGCAAAATGGAGCTGCAGAGACCTTGCTTGTTAACTGGGAGGTTGAGGCATACCCCAAAGACTAAAGGACTGACCAGTCTTTGAGTCACAAAGGCTCTTCAAGTTCAAGTTTCCCCAGCTTGAATACAGGGCTGCTGAAAAAAATCCAGACTTCTGGTAATGTTCCTCTCTTACGAGCTATGCAACTAATTCAACTGTAGATGGCCTGATTATGCCCCAATATCTGCCAATTTGACCATTAGCTAGCCAGTTGAGGTTTTGCAACTCTTCATATAGACATTTTATTTTTAAAGAGATCCCCGCACGCAGGGCTAGGGATTCAAACCTCCGAACTTGCAATCTTCCGATCGACAAGCCTGGCGTCTTACCCGCTGAGCCACCACGCCCCTTCATGCTTACAGTAGAACCCTTGAAATCAAGAAGATGAAAGATAAGGAGGGGCACACAACTATTAAGATGACAAAAGCAGTATTTCAAGCCCTGCCCCTTTTGTACATGCGTGCAGCACCACAATGCTCATATAAAAGGAACGGTGATTGTGTGATGGTACTGCAACATTCCTTTCATCATTTCATGCCCCTTGACCTCCTTGTGGATGCCAGACCCAAGAAAGATTTAGTTATGTTTTTTTTCATTTGGCAAATTCATCCTATACAAAGGAATCTTATGCCACAGTGATGATGGAAGTTGCTCTGAGCAACTCAGTGTTGGGGAAAATGGAAGTGTTATTGGCTCCCTGTAAAAGGCAGGAAGATAGCTATGTATGTGTGTGTGTGTGTGTGTGTGGTTGTTCCTTAAAAGACTTCCCACTTTCATTTCAACTGATTTAAAAGAGAATAGATGTTATGACACCAGCTCCAAGGCAGGGGCAACTCTGGATATATTTTGGAAGCACATCAGAAGACTTTAAGATCCTGTGATTACCCAACAATTTCCACTACTGGTGTATTATTCTCAGCATTTCAGTTGCTACACAACATTCTACCACCATGTTAAGGAGACTTCCTTTAACCATCAGAGAAATAAGTTTGGAAAAATTGTGACTTCTCTGCCACCTTCCCAAAAATCATAGAATTGCTTCCTAAATGTGCTTATATAAGCAGAGTTCTATATAATATAAAATGTAACATCTTCGCACTGAAGATGTTGCCTAGCCTGGCAATGAAATGTGCAAGAAAACAACAAGGCTCAGAGAGCACCAAGGACTCCACTGTTCTTAGGAAATGTCAGTACATCATGATTGTATCATTTCATTGTTAGAAAGATATAATAAATAATTACTAGGACAGATCATTCCCAGGAGAAAATGTATTGCTATATTAGTACCAGATCTACATTTTATTAATAAATATTTCTTTTTCATAGGCATGAATGAACTTTTCTTTATGAAGAAGCTAACTATAGACTAACTATTTTAAAATATAAAATATTTTATATGCTGCATGTAGCTATAATAGCCCACCTGGGGTCTATGTGGACTTGAATTCCACTGAGCAAAATGGAGCTGCAGAGACCTTGCTTGTTAACTGGGAGGTTAAACTTGAAGATAATGGAGCATTCTTAACATCATATTAAAATAATTGCAATAAGTGATGTCAAACTAGAGGAAGAACACACAATTCTAATTTTGTATATAATCTGTGTATTTTAGAATGAGACATCAGACAACTAAGTCAGGAGAAAGACTGCAGAAACAGAGCAATTGAAAATGAATGGTTAAACATTGAACCTAATACTTATCTTCCAATTGAAGATAATTTCTGAAAACTGTCTTCCAATTTCTCCTAATGTTCTTCCTATGTGAAATGGTGTTATCTTCTCCCCACATCAATTTCTTCCACTACTGTATGAACAGAAACCTAAAGCAATAAACTTCTGGATCAAAGCTAGCAGCTTTTTCCAAAGCCTAACAGTTTTGCTGCTCCTTGCCAGTGTATCTCAAGTCTTGAGAGGATAATCATAGAGCTATAATGTACTAATAGATTCATATCACGTAATGCGCCCATGATCATGAGTATGCTATAACGGCTGTGGGAGGCCTATAATAATTTTATTTATTTATTTGCTTGCTTGCTTGCTTGCTTGCTTGCTGCTTGCTTGCTTGCTTGCTTGCTTGCTTGCTTGCTTGCTTGCTCGCTCGCTCGCTCGCTCATTCATTCATTCATTCATTCATTCATTCATTCATTCATTCATTCATTCATTATGTGGTTCCTTGCTTAAAAAAACGATTAGCTGCTTCTTTTAATCAGCTGTCTTCATGAAAAGGAACAGTACCAACCAAGCCTCTATTCCACTGGCAGTGCAGCTGCAGCCATCATCAGTGGCCATCAAGAGTCACCTCTGACCAGGAAATCCCTAGAATTCTGGACCACTGTTACCATTTCATCAGGAAAGGGAGACATTCAGCCTTGTTGTTGGAAGTGCTTCTAACAGAGTTAAAAACATTTATGATGAAGTATGTCTATGAAGGTTCTCAGTCATCCAGGTGGAACAGTCTGTGGCTTGAATCATGTCAACTGGATTTCTATTTTCTTAGTGGAAACGTTTCACTCCTTATCCAAGGAGACTGAAGAAGCTCCTTGGATAAGGAGTGAAACGTTTCCACTAAGAAAATAGAAATCCAGTTGACATGATTCAAGCCACAGATTTATGATGAAGGTATTCTGCACAATAGCAGGTCTCCAAAGCCCTGAGAAATAGGTTTGCTTTGGTTGAGGGGTTGAAAGCCTGTCTAAGCTGTCTCACATGTTGTGGACAAAATGCACACACATGGCCTTGTCATTGCTATTATCCCACCTCAAGTAGATGCACCAATTTACAGAAGTCTAGGACAGAATGTAGGTATCACCTGTACAAATAATAATAGATGTGCACAGCCATTACAAATATGCATGTGCCAGTGTATGTGGAGTTAGATAAAATGTCTGTCTTTCACCTGTCCTTGTATTTTCCATCAACAGCTGAGACGTGATTCAGATTGCACTGGGAGAAAAGTGTAATAAATAAACAAATGTCCTGAAACTCTGAGAATCCTATTTGTTCCACAACAAACAACAAAGCCAGAGACCAAGAATAATTCTCCAGGAGATGCCAGAATAGCCAGTATATAAATGAATATGTGTTAATTAATTTAAAGATAGTTATGTGTGTTTCCTCCATTGATTAAAGGAAACTTCTCCTAGCCTATGCGGGTCAAAAATGCCCTATATCTGAGACAAATCAGTTAGTTAGATTATCATCTGGGAAACCTCGTGATGTAGTGTGCTTTGAATACCAGCATATAATTTTATCATAGGACATAGTTTTTTAATATTCAGTGAGGGAACTCACTGACATTTCTTTCTGTTCCATCAGATCATACTGTTGATAATGCCTTGCCTCATTATGACATCAGCCCTTCAAGATAGGTCAGGCCAGGAAACAGACACCAGAAGAACTTTACATTAGTAACATTAAAGGGTATAATAACAGAACCTTGAACACTTGACAAGGTTTCTCTCTCCCTGTCTCTTATACCAAAAAGAGTCAAGGCAGGCCAATCTTGAGTTTCCTCCTCACCGCTCCTGTCTTTCTGGACTAAGCTGATGTTTTTGTAACACCTGCCATGTACCTTCTTCCAGGCTAACTTTGTACTCCTCTATGGGTTTATTTCTCTCCCCCCTTTCTCTCTCTCTCTCTCTGAGGTTACTACAGCCAATATACTGAACCAACTAGTAGGGTATGGATATAAACCATTAACCAATATTTTTTTTTCTGTTTGTAGAATACAGGCATGTTAAATATAAAGTCTGTAACTTTAGACTTAATTTGAGCTTTCATTTCCCATAGTTCCATTTTATTGGAACACAGTGCATAAATCTGCTGTTACACCTCTGGCAAAATCATTATGTATAGCATCTACAGTATTTATAAATATATGCACATACAGGTAGTCCTGGCTTAATGATGGTAATTGGGACCAGAAACTCCATTGCTAAGTGGCATGGTCATAAAGCGCAATGTCACATGACCGTGCTGCTTAGCAACAGCAGTTCTGGCAGTCCCGATTGCCATTGTTAAGTGAATCACCATGGGTCATTAAGCGAGGACCTCACATGCTGCAACTTCCAACTTCCTGCCGGCTTCCCCATTAACTTTGCTTGTGGGAAGCTGGCAGGGAAGGTCGCAAATTATGATCACGTGACTGAAGGAAACTACGACAGTTGGAAATGCGGGCCTGTTACCAAGTGCCTGAATTGCAATCACATGACCATGGGGTTGCTGTGGTGGCCGGAACTTTGAGGACCGGTCATAAGTACCGCTCGTTCATCACTGTTGTAACTTCAAATGGTCTCTGAACGAGTGGTAGTTAAGTGAGGACTACCTGTATGAGTTTGTGTATGCATATAAACCCAATAAATGTAGTAACAAGTGACGGAGTGAGCTCCCACACTCACCCCAGCTCTTGCCAACCTAGCAATTCGAAAGCATGCAAATGCAAGTAGATAAATAGGTACCACTTCGGTGGGATGGTAACAGCGTTCCACGTGCGTCATGCTGGCCACATGACCGCGGAAGCGTCTTTGGACAACGCTGGCTCTTCGGCTAACAAACGGAGATGAGCACCGCCCCATAGAGTCAGACACAACTGTGCAGGGGAAAACCTAACCTTTATGTAGTAACAACAGTCACTATTGCATGTTGTTCCTTCTTCATGGGAGACATCTATTTTTCCCCTCCCCAAATCTTCAACTATTTTTTAAGCCCTACTGCAACATTTTTTAAAAATCCAAACTAAAACAGATTGTTAGGGTGAGGATTAAGAAGTTTGTCAAACATCAAGAAAGCATCTCTGTTGCTTTTTTAAATCATTGAATAAGCCTTTTATTCTCAGCATCATGGTCAGTTGGATTCCGAATAGATCAATTAATTTTATTTTCACTGAATTACTAATTTTTTTCTATCTTAAAATTCATATGTATTTTTCTGGAGAACAATATTTCCTAAGAAGGAAAATGAGCATGAGACTTCCAGTGGGGACATGGCGGACTGAACAGCTGTGCCTGCGGGTTTAGCAGGTGGAGATGACAATGCAGCATTTTTTTGGGGGCTCAGGCAGGATTTCCTAAAACCCAGGAGTGTTCTCCGGATAAAGGAAAGCACCTGTAATCACCCCATCTGTCCTCCAGATGCCTGCTTGTAGCCAGAAGATCAAAAACAGCATTTCACATTTGACTGGTAAGAGCTAGCAGGGAGGCAGGGACATCATCATTTTCCAAGCTGCGCTGTAGCCTTAAAGGGACATTAAGACCGGCCACCCCATTTCTAAATCACCAAATATATACATATACATACATACATACATGCGTACCCTAAGAGAGGCTTTCTACAGCGAGGAGAAGCTGGTTCTCTTGGTGCTTATTGTTATTTTTGGGGTTATTTTTAAAAATTCTTTTTAAAGTTTTGGACTTCGTTCTCCTTCCAAATATTAAGGAGGATTGGGTGTAAAAAATTGTCTTCCTGTTATTATTTTTGTACTAAATTTGAAGATATTAGCATTTTCCTACATGTTGAATTGGCTGATTTGAATCTTCAGCTTTCTGTTTCTACTTTCCCTTGGGAACTGTCTGCTTATCTCACTCTTATTTTGTGTAAACACACTCCCGAACTTTTCCATATCTTTGGCTTTCGCTGGTTAAGCTCCTAGGGAGTGCCATAATCTACTGCATTTCTTATTTAAAAAAAGAAGGAAAATGAGTATGATGTTCACTTATAAGGCACATCTTGGGTGTACATTCTCTTTACATTTGCATTTTATTACTATTTTTTAATAAGATAAGGTGACTTCAAATGCAGATTTGGGAAAGAGTTAATTCAACTAATTTATATTAAAAAACAACTAAATAGAATTCTCCCCTTCCTGTCACTTATATTGTGAACAGCATGTAGGCCATTGTGCAAGACCACCAGAAGAGTTTGCTGAATAAAATCCCAACCCAAATCAAAGGTGCTATTTAAAGAACAAACATATGAAATACATCTGTTCAATTAAGTGCCATGCATTTTGTCCATATGTATTTGCTATTTACACTAATGACAATTATATTGTTTTCATATTGATAAGCTGGAAATGTGATTGTGAAGAGAGAAAAAACCACAAATAGTATATAACACTGGTAACACTGACTTGGTTTGGCCTGCTATCGGTAGCTCTATTTTGCAGGTATCTGGGTATAGTAAAAGGTAAAGGTAAAGGTTTTCCCCTGCACAGTCATGTCTGACCCTAGGAGGCGGTGCTCATCTCCATTTCTTAGCCGAAGAGGCAGCGCTGTCCAAAGATGCTTCCGCGGTCATGTGGCCAGCACGCTGTTACCATCCCACTGAAGTGGTACCTATTTATCTACCTGCATTTGCATGCTTTCAAATTGCTAGGTTGGCAAGACCTGGGGCAAGTGCAGGAGCTCACTCCGTCACGCGGTGCTCGGGTCTCGAACTGCCGACCTTTTTAACATGCCAGGGATGTCCAATGTCGCCACTGATATTCATATTGGTGTTAGAAACTATATTGGAAGAAATTAGAAAAGACGATAATATCGAAGGAATAAAAATTAAAGGAGAAATATACAAATTAAAAGCATTTGCGGACGACTTAGTGATAACAATTCAAAATCCATTGAACTCAATAGAAAATTTAAATGAAAAATTAAAGGAATTTGGAGAACTGGCAGGCTTTAAAATTAATAAGCAAAAGACAAAAATGATAAATTTAAATATGAAGAAAGAGGATAAGATGAAATTGGAAGAAAAAACTGGATTTCAAAATGTTAAACAAATCAAATATTTGGGAGTACAAATAACAGGTAAAAACATAGACTTATTTAAAAATAACTACAGTAAAGTATGGAACGATATTAAAAAAGATTTAGAAAAGTGGAAAAATTTACAACTATCATTGTTAGGGAAGATTGCCACAGTAAAAATGAATATATTGCCCAAAATTTTATACCTGTTCCAAACGATACCTATAGAAATTACAGATCAAACATTTTCAAAATGGCAAAAAGATATCACAAAATTTATATGGAACGGGAAAAAACCCAGAATAAAATTAAGTTATCTACAAGATTTAAAGGAAAGAGGAGGATTGGGACTACCAAATTTAAAATTATACTATGAATCATCTGTTTTGGTCTGGCTAAAAGATTGGATAAAATTAGATAATTGGAATATATTAAATTTAGAGGGCCATGATAATAGATTCGGATGGCACGGATATATGTATTATAATAAAAGCAAAAGCAATAAGGCATTTACGAATCATAGAATTAGGAAATCAATTTTAAGAATTTGGAACAGATATAAAAAATATTTATTACCGGTATTACCATTGTGGATATCTCCTCAGGAGGCAAATGCCAAAATAGAAATTCCAAAAGATAAAAAATGGATAAGGTATAAGAACTTATTGAAATTTAATGGGAATAATTATGAAATTAAAACGAGAGAGGAATTAGAAAGAGAAGGATTTGAGTGTTATTGGTTTAAATATTTACAACTAAAAGAACAATTTAAATTAGACCAAAAGATGTTCAAATTCACGGAAACAACAGAAAATTGGGACAGTATATTATGGAAAGAGAACGATCATTTAATATCCAAATTATATAAAAAACTATTGGAATTGAAAAATAAAGATATAAAAATTAAAAAGTATATGACAAAGTGGGAAGAAAATTTGAATAGAGAAATTAAATACGAAGACTGGCAAAGAATTTGGACGAAAAATATTAAATTTTCTTTAAGTAACAGTCTAAGAGAAAACAACTACAAAATGATATTTAGATGGTATTTGCCTCCTGAGAGATTATATAACATGAAATGTTTAAGATCAAACATATGTTGGAAATGCAAGATAAATGTGGGAACTTTTTATCACATTTGGTGGACATGTCAAAAGACCCAAAAATACTGGGGCAAAATTCATGGTAATATATGTAAAATATTCAAAATGGATATGGAAAAAAATCAGAAACTTATTTACTGGGAATTATCGACATGAAGATGAACAAGGAACAAAAAAAACTATTATACCATTTGACTACAGCGGCGAGGATTATTTTCGCAAAACACTGGAAAGAAGAAGCTACCCCCTCAATAGAAGAATGGATAATCAAAACGATGGAAATAGCACAGATGGACAGACTGACAATTTTAATAAAACAAAAAGATCTGGGAGATTATGAACTTATATGGAACCCATTTATAGAATTTTTGCAAAAAGAATATAAAATAAAACTATTGTAATGGAAAAATATTAGAAGAGATAATAAAAAGAATATATTAGAATATATGCACTAGAATATAAGAACAAATGAAAGGTTTAAAATAAAATAAGAGTTAAGATATTTATATATTAAAGAAACATTAATAAAAAGAGGAATACAATAGAAATATAGCAAAAATTAAAACTAAAAGTAAGAAGCTATCTTCAAGAAAGAAACAGGAAGTCGTTTTAAATTAGTTGTTTCACGTGATGTGTTGTTATAAGGACTTTGTTATATAGGGTTATTTAGTTTTGAATGTATGTTTATTAAGTTTGTTATGTACTCTGTTATTCACTTTTATGTTGTTGATGTTGTTGATGTCTTTATTTGTTTGTTTGTTTGTTTTTTCTTTTAATAATAAAATTACTTTTTACAAAAAAAAAAAAGTAATGCATTTTAAAGATACTGATATTTTTCTTCCTCCCTTCTCCCTGATTTATTTTCATTCATATAGTTATATCCCACTTTCTTCCAACAGACCAAAGTGGCACTTTTTTCTCCAGAGTTATCCCTGCAACATTTGAGTGAGAAATGTGAAGACCTTCTATAGCTGAACTCTATGAGGGATGCTTGGTGTCCTCTGAGCTTGCTTGTTTTCCTGCAGACATTCCAGGCTAGGTAACAATCTTGGTGCCAAATATGGAACTATGTGCAGAGAGTAGCTCATCCCCCTGTGTTTTCCATGGCAAAGGAGAGTGAGGCAGTGGTTGAACCACTTTAGCAAGTCACTTTAGCACTTTAGCAAATTGGACTGGAGACAGAAAGCAGGAACACAGCTGGTTACTTTGAGCATCTCTATATATTTGCTTATTTTATCCATTAATTAATATTTTGGAAACCTAATTATTCAAAGAGGCTAAGCTGTAACCATGTCAGTAGATGAAGCAGGAAGTTTTCATCTTCTCCTTGGAAAATAGGAGCAGGCTATCTCAAGCCCATATATTTTGAAAAATCAATAAAATCCTTACTGTTTATAAATGGAGATGGATGAGAAACTTTATGAATCCTTCTCCCTGCAAAAGGAGATGAGGCTATCACAACTGTGCACAGTAGAAAGATAATTAGAACTTTGACCTGGGAAGGCTATTCAACCAACACTGCAATAGGAAGCCTCTCTTTCTGAGGAATAATCCCAACAGTGAGATTCCCTTCCATGTAATTATTAATATAATTAGGCTGTAAAAATTGCACTGCTATGCATGCTGATAAAGAGCATTGGGCGTATGAGACTTCTCAACATGCCACTTATTATCATTTCTGTATAAAATCTGACATATGGAATAAAATATGAACAATTATCCACATGCAATAAATAAATAAATAAATAAATAAATAAATAAATAAATAAATACACACACACACACACACACACACACACACACACACACACACACACTTGATGGTTACGAACAATGTATGAACCTTGATGATCTTAGGAATGTATGAAATGCACAATCATGGCAAGGTGTTATGGCTTACTGAAATCAAGGCCAAGGCCAAACATTCTCAGAAAAGATTTGCTAGCCCTTTGGGCAGATTAAAGCCCTGCACATACTAGGGGTGGGGATGGAATTGAATTGCTCCAAATTATGCAGTCTCAGGTGATGCTACTTAGGGTGGCCTAGGCCTGCTACAGCACAGTTTCTTTTTTCAGATGAGTGAAGAAAAGTCACATGATGCAATGGTTCCTTTCCACTGCAAGATTACAGGAGGTTTACCAGGAACAGAGTAGTTTTTAGGTCATTCACTTCAATTGTTAGAAGTTGAAATTGAAACAAGTATATTATAGGGCTGCGCAGCACATCATATTTGATTCCAAAAAGGTACTTAGGAGCATTCATTCATTCATTCATTCATTGGCGATCACTCTTAGCCGAGTAATATTGTCTTCCAAAGGTAAAATTTTAATGGGAGAGCAATTGTAGAAGGTGTTCTGCAATTCACAAGCAGGGATGTGTTTTCCCAGCTCACCTGCCTTAAAGAGAGGAAGACAGGTGCTCCCCAGACTCTGAAGCTCCTTTTGGAAATGAATGTGAAGAACTACACAGTCTTACTATATGAGCCATAACAATTGCTTAAGTCACTACTCATACCTTTAGTTTTTAAAAAATAGTGATAAGCTGCACATAGGAGGAAGATTGTAACTCACTGTTGCATCATGTTGCATAGTTTAGCCACTAGAATTAGAGAAATTCTGAACATAAAAATGTCTTCCTGTTGCAGCTATTGATTTATGCAGCATACATGAAATGAACTAATCCTTTTTAAGAATTTGTGGGTAGAATTCACATCTACCACTGGATTTCAAAATATTTTGCAGCAATGAACCTCACATTGCTTTTCTATGGAATGCTTGCCATTTAATTTTCACTTGTCACCATGATCCATGATCTTATACAATGTTATCCTTGTTCATATAATTACTATGAAAAACTTTCTTTTATTTTTAACTTTTCATGACCTCACATCTTACTATCTTCCTGTAATTGTCCTTTCATAGTGTACAGCCTGAGTCTAGTGGTAAGGTAGACTAGTCTATTTGTAGAACAAGATGATAACTCAGAGCATCACAAGCTTTGCTGTTCAAAACGTATATATCACAGTATCAGCCAGTTATGAACCAGCAGCTGTGAACTACAGAGCTGTTGTGTGAAGCATAAATGCCAGGTGACCCAAATAATACTCTCAGGATGCTGGGAAGAGTCTGACCTCTCATTCATTAAGGGCTCACCTGAAATCACATCTGTACTAAGCAAGAGGCAGACATAGCCCACAGTTTTTGTGAAATACAGTCTTCCATCTCTGCCCGCACCTGACTTTCCTACCCTTTTCTTTACTTATACATAGGCCACTAATCTATTTTAAGGACCAAGTAGCTTACAAGAAAACAAAGCAGGTACAAAGTATAATATATACAATATTCCATGGGCTGGGTTATAAATGACTCCATTCTGGTGTAAAAGCTAACTTAACAAGTAAAAGTCCTGGTGACTTCATGGATATATCTATGCCATTTTTATGTCTACAGGCAGATGTTTTACTACTGCTGTCTTCAGGGTGTTTTTTTTTTCCTCTGCTCCACAGTGATCAGTGTGTCGTGGTTGATCAACTTAACAGTTACACTTCAGCTGATTGGTACTGGCTAGCAACCAAGTTCATTCCCAAACTAGCTGAACAGCACAGACTGTTCAGAATCTGTTACATCAGATCCTGCTACATCTGAGAAGTGATGAAGGTGCAAAAGCTATAATATTTAGGTTGACTGCAATCCACCCCAAAAGAGATAAAGCATGTTTGCAGCAATGGTTGGTTTGCCATTGAGATGGCCACTGGCAGATGTGCTTTGGTTGTTACCCAACTCTAGGAGTTCAGCAAATACTTTCCTTTCAAATGAGAAAACTATATGAGGGCAAACTAAAGCAACAGAACTCATGGCAAAGCAGTATGCATTTGCACATTGTTTTAGTAATTGCTATCCTCTTTATTAGCCAAGAACTAGCTCTCATGAGGAAGGCTGTGTACTTTCTGGCTCATGAGACTGCCTGTCAGCCTTGCGAGGAAGTTCAGACAAGGACCACACCCAGGAGTGGTCTTTATATATAGCTTTATAATAAAGCTTTATCTTTATTGTAAGGTTTGTTGTTGCTTATTCAGTTGCTTCCGACTCTTCATGACTTCATGGACCAGCCCACACCAGAGCTTCCTCTCAGCCGTCGCCACCTCCAGCTCCCCCAAGGTCAAGTCTGTCACCTCCAGAATATCATCCATCCATCTTGCCCTTGGCCGGCCCCTCTTCCTTTTGCCTTCCACTTTCCCTAGCATCAGCATCTTCTCCAGGTTACATTACATTGTAATACATACATTGTATTATATACAGTATATATGTATGTATACATACATTGTAAGGTTACATTAACAGAATCTTGCAAGTCTGAAAGCACATCTATCCCCCCTCACCTTTACAGTCCAAGAAACTGGGGAGGTTCCCTTCTGAGATGCCCCCATTTCTTCTGTGGGCTCAGCTGCCTCTTGTCTGACCATTGCCTAGTCTGTAGCTCTTACTCCTGTCTCCCAAGGTCATTCCCACATACCATTACATGGCCCAATATCTTGAATACTGTTTAAGGAGAAGACAAGCATCCAGGATAATGATGTACACCTTTCAAATTGAGAGAAAAGCTTATTACTGTAGGATATTTAAGGAGCTATCTCATATTGGTTGCAGCAGTGGTATGGGCCATGCAGGTAGCTTACAGAACTAGATTCACAGTGAGGTAGGACAGGCAAACTTGGAATGAAGGCCCTGACAATTAATTGGTCAAGATGTTTGGGGCAGAATCAGTGCTCAGCCTGAATTAGTTTGAGGATTAGCCTCCACTACCTTATGATGACGTGACCTGTTATCTTCAGTGGTTCCCACTGGGATTGGTATTTTGTAGCCAGCAGGATGGCTGTCAATGGAGATAATTTAGATTACTACATCACAGAATGTGGAAGCTAACATACACTTAAACTTTCTGAAGTGTTTCCTTGGGTCATAATGGATACTTTTTCACCTCCTCTCCCAACATTGCATATAATGCAGCTGGGCAAACACTGTTGTTAGAAGTTACAAATAGGCCATTTATATGAACTTCTAAATGTTTATATTATGACATACTGTATGTAAGCTTACTCAATAGGAAGCACAAACTGGGTACCATTCTTATCTTATGATAATTTATTGTCCAAAGCAATGGGTGTTGGTTTTGTGTGTTTTTTTCCTTCAAGGCTCCTGACAAAACCCTTGTCATAGACTGATATTTTAGGTTCTTTTTGATCCAGAGGGAGATTTAACCGACCCTAGACTGTAGGACCACCAATGAGACAAATAGGACACCAGATCTGGGTTTATGCACTATTCATGTAACATTTATTGGATAACACAATATGAACAAATAACTCGTATCAAGAGAGATCTCTCACACGCACACACACACGCTTCCCATACTCACCAACACGGTCCCTTCGCGGAACGGTTGATCAGTTCGTCCTCGAAAGGTTGGATGACCTTCATTCCCGCGGATTGAAGAGTCATAAGGATGGAGTCTCAGAACCCTTGCTTTTATAGTTTTTCTTATTTCGCCTCTCCTGAGGAACGACACGTTTTGCCAGATACCTTGGTTTCAAAACAGTCCGGTATCTTATCTCGTGCAAGGTCTGTTCTTCCTCTAACATCCTGTCTGGTTTATGTTCTCTGGGCTCAGGGTACACCTTGTTTATGCACATTCCGCACATTCCGCTCAGTTGGCAGATTCCTCCCTGGCACCTCAGCATTTCTGTATTTCTCGCTTCACCGTCCAAGTTCCGTCCCTTATCAATGCATTGCTCTCAGAGCCATTTTCTTTGGTTCAGAACCGTGTTTCAGCTGGAACCCATTCGTTCCTCACACCCTCTCCCACAAGGATTCATTGTCAATCTCTCAGGTTCAGAAAATAATGTGTCCCCCCCACCCCCCCCACCCAAGCTACGCAAAAAAAGCCATGAGTGGCAAGAGTCTGAGATGCAGGTGGCATAGGACATTCTCACAGACCAAAAAGAATCCCAGATAACCTGGCAAGATGTTGTCCTAGTCACCACTTTAACTCCTGCCCATGGAGAATCAACGAATGAATCTGAGCAACTGCTAACTGGTGCTGTCCTAACTGGTCACATCAGCCTAAGAGAAGCTCTTGCAATTGCCTCCTTCCCAAAAGGGAATTAGCCACCTTGAATAAGGCCATCAGATGACAGCCTGCTGATGCAGTAAGGAGGAGTAAGACTGTTTCACCTCTGTTATTGCAATGAAGGAGAACTCAACCTGGGCACATTCCCATGCTCAGTTAGTTTCACTCTTTGTCCTCCTCCACCTATCATCAAGGCATCACTTCTGATGCTTCATCTCCCAAGGGGCCACCTGGGTGGCCACCTAAGTTCAACCAACAGAGACAGGGCACTCAGGAGCAATTTCATCAAGGGCCCAAGATGACTCTTGTTGCAAGGAGAAAACCAAGCCCTTGACAGATTCACCCATAAAACTGCGGCAAAATACTCCAAGCACCTGCTGGAAACCATCCAGATCCATGAAATGCTGTCACAGACTGTCCAAATAGATCCAACCCTTTAAAGGTTATCAGCAGCTGTCAGTTGCAGGTGGACCAGGAAATGATCTGACTATGAAAAGGGGGTGATGGTAATACCCTCTATATCCAGATTAATGACAATTGATTGATTATTTGCCATTTGGTCATTGTCGACTCTTATTCCAGAGCAAAAATGATATGTGGGTACCTCGGCAAGTCAGGTCTGAGATTACTTGGAACATGAATTTCTGGTATCTACTAGACCAAGTATGGAGGTTGTATGGAGGTTGAAGTTCCCCATACAACTGCAGAGAGACTCAACTACAAGCCCAGCAACTAGGCTCAGGAGCCCAGATGGGCAGCAAGGTGGCTATATAACAGGATGCCCTCTAGCTTGTCCCGATGGCCCAACCTGACACAAAGGCAGTTACACCCCACTGGTTTGTAGTCACAGACAAGGTCTTATAATAGATTTATACCACCCTACCTCCTCAGCCCTGGTGTTGTGGCTGATGCAGGATCCAAAATTAACTTCTGAAAGAGCAACATCCTTGCCCTCACACAGCCTTGTTTCAGTAATACATGGCAGGCCTTCTGTTTATCCACCACCAAATCATGAATGGACACAGCTTTATTACATACTGATCTGGCATTTAGCAGCAAAACCTTGAAGCTAGATGCTTTGACAACCAGACTACCAGGTTCCTCAAGATGGTACTACCGGTTTGGAAGAGGAGATCACCCTTGAACAGCCAGTCTGGTATCCCCACCATATCATCCCTGACCCAACACCACCAGGATATAATGGCTGCACTCCCTCCCATGCATTCCTCCCACCCTGCTCACCTGAGTGCCTGTATCTTCTCAATTCCTTCACTACAACACAGTTACCCCCCCAAGCTATAAATGGAATCAGCAATCTGGCAAATCACTCAACAGACCCCCTAACTCAGACATTACCCTCACCCTATTCAATACATCCCCAAATCCCCAACACCCTCCAGTCCATTCTAATATCAATTTAACATATTTGCTAAAGCTGTTATTCTATTCATCACTGATTTGAATTGAAATCTACAGAAAAATGAAGCATCCAAGGTGTTGATGATGCTTTGAAATCATTTCCAGAGTCAGAAAAAGTTGGGTATCACATAATCCCTTTGGGATAGCTAAATAATGTACAGAACTGCCCTTGATTTTCAAGAAAAACTTCCTATAATGTGTACCGTAGCATATTGAAATTTAAATATGTACCAAAAGTGAAGTTCCTGAAGAAATTGGCATGGTATATTAAAATAATGGGTATGCTCTTGCTTACTGCAAAACAAGAAGAAGACAGAATAAATCCCCTTTTCTTCAAACAGAAGCATAATGCTATTAAGAAAATAGGCTCACAGGAAGCAACAGTAAGCTTGCTTGCTGTAATACTAATTTCCTTCTGTGATTACATTAACTATGACAGCAGCAGCTGCATCCACAAATAGGTGATGCAATTGCAAAGCAAATTAGAGAGCAGAGTGCAGAAGAACAGTTCATTAGGCTCCCAAACAGGTCATTTTACTATCCACAAAACACATAAGAGGAAAAGGTGTTATGGCAAAGGGTTTGGAATACGATTTCTGCAAGTGATCTCCTGCCTATCTGCCAATAGAACTCTTGGTAAGCTTTCTCTTCCCAAAGAAGGAAAAAGACATGGAAATGACAGTAAGGTCTGACCTATTTTCAAGTTTGGAGAGAGGACTTTGTGGGTTGACCCAAACTTAATGTCATTACTATATTACCAATTCTATGCTGAAAAATTATCCACCGTCACCCAACTGGATGAAAGAGAATTTGCTTTTGAAAATTTTACTCATGGTATTTTTGCACATTCTTTTACTCAAGAGATGGCTAAGAGATTGATTTTGTTTGTTTGTTTGTTTGTTTATTTATTTATTTATTTATTTATTTATTTATTTATTTGTAAATGTCCTGTCTTCTCTTGCACAACAAACTCTTCAGCAGTCTACAGTTTTCCTAGCTTCCTGGCTTTCCCTGCTGCAATTAAATTCTCAGGGATTTAGTTGAGGAAATTCCTTCCACAGGGCCTTTTTATGATTGTGAAGAATGGGTAGTTTCACAAAGATGGAAAAAATGTTTCACGGAAAATAACACCACCAGTAAAACAACCTCTGTTATCTTCCAGGAGAAAGAGATTGCTTGTTCAGAGTGGAATGACTGAAGCATTCCTAATAAATAAATAAACAACAAGCTAAAGAACATACCACCAAGAGAAATTACGCAGCAATCCCACCCTGGAGAGGCAGCCAGAACTCTCTTTCACAGTGGAAGAAAAGTTTTGAGAATATGCAAGGGTGATTTCAGCACGCTGTTATTTATTATTAAAAGGGTAAGAGTCTAAATATAATTTTGGATTCTTGATACTAAATGACATATGTGGCCCATTCACTGTATGCTGAAAGGACTTAAATTTACATTATGTTATAACCTAAATTTTTATAAAATGATGAACTCTTGGTATATGACTCCAGAAAAATTGTCTGGAATGTATAAATTTATGTTGGAAATGTGGACAACATGAAGGGTCATTTTATCATGCCTGGTGGACTTGTAAAAAAGCAGAAATTTCTGGGTTCAAATACATGTAATGATACAATTTTTTTTAAAGATCAACATTCAACTGAAACCAGAACTTTTCTTGCTGGGATTAATGGACAATCAATTATATAAGATTATTCTTATATATGATTACTGCTGCGAGACTATTATATACACATTAATGGAAAGATTCTGAAATACCCACAATGGAGGAATGGTTGGTAAAGATGACATAACTAGCAGAGATGGCAAAGTTAAATTGTTTGATTAGAGAAAGATCTACAACTACAACTACATTTATCAGTGACTGGAAACCTCTTATGGATTTTTGCTGAAAAAAGAGAAAAATGGACTTGTGATGTATGGGTTTGAAGATTAGATAGGGTAGCTTATGGAAAGAAGGAAATTATGATGTAGCCTTAGAGAGAGAGAGAGTAAAATATAAATGCATTTATAACCTCTGTAAAAAAGATCAGAAGCTCCTTCCTTCCTTCCTTCCTTCCTTCCTTCCTTCCTTCCTTCCTTCCTTCCTTCCTTCCTTCCTTCCTTCCTTCCTTCTCTTGCTCTTTCTTATTTTCTTTGTTCCTTTTTCACTATTCTTCCTTATTTTTTGTTTCTTTTCTAAAATTTGTATTGTTTTTATCTTGTTAAAAATTTCTTCAATAAAAATTACATTAAAAAACCTTATAATATCATAAGGCCTGTTGAATAAAATGATAGGATTGTTTACATACAGTCTAGCGCTTAATCAAATTAATATTTCATTAAAAGCTGTTAAATTACCAGGTATACTATGCCTCACCATTTTTTTCCTCTAAATATCTGTGATTAATTGGAAAATAAATCTAGTCTAGAACAGTTAGACATGGCAGCAATATATATTCTCTCTCTCCTATTCCTATTCTTAACCTGTCCCAAAATAAAATTCTCCTTTTCTTTTGTAAAATTAAAACTGGTTACCACCATCATTTCCTCTAGCCAAAGAAAGTTTTGCCTTTGGGTAGTTATTAGTTGTAGGAAAAACAACAACACAAAGCTAAAAGATGCTGAGAGGTAATAAAGCTGTTCAAATGATAGTGATCTAAAAAATGTGAGATTTGGGCTTTGCTGCACTTTGTGTGATAATTTAAACCAGTTCTTCACTCAGAGAACTCATTTAGTCCTGATCAAATAAGCCAACCTTGTATTCCTTCCGAGTTTTTAAAAATATCTTTTAACCCCTTCAAAAAGAGTCCCAGAGCTAGTCTTCTGTTCAACTGTGTTTCAAGCCAAAAATCTTTCAGAACTTTAGCAGATTTCTTTTGTATACCCAATAAGTAAAGTTTGTCCTTTTGTTTGTCATTTCTAATAAAGTCCTTCAAAACCTTAAGAGAGCTCTTTTGTATATCCAGTAAAAAATAAATAAATATCCAAGTCAGTTTCCTGGTACAATATTTGTACATCTCCTTTTCTGAATAAGTAATCCATCGGTTCTATTTGTGTGCCCATATGTTCCTCCATATCTTTCTCATTACTTGTTACATTTGAGTCCCCCTTCAAAGTCGTTTCAAAATCTTCTGTTGCAACTTGCTCTTCTTCTGTAATTTCATTACAACATGCTCTGTCAATCTTGTCAAGAAATTTATCTAATTTGTCAAAAAGCTTGGCAGACAAATATTCCCAAATTTGTATTATAGATTTCTGCTCCATTGTATTTATCCTCTAGCTCCCTCTAGTGTCCAACCTTCAAGGTCCCCTTATCATGAAAAAACTCAAAACAATCGCCATTTTTCCCATGGGAAAATTACTTCTAATTAATTCAAAGCTCTTTGTGTGGATTTAAAATTATAATTCCAAGTCCATCTGAGCCCTTAATCCATTGTTAAACTTTCTAAAGTTCTAAGCACTCTTTTACTGTTTAATCCAAAAAGTAATATTTTTCAGAAGCTTTTAAAATCACATTTAAAAGTTCTTTCTCTAAGGAGAAGGTAACTCACCTAGCAAATATAGTATAACTTGCCATTCTGAAGATGGTTCCTCCCTCAACTCCCAGCCACTCGACCCATGTTGTTGTTGTTGTTCAGTCGTTTAGTCGTGTCCGACTCTTCGTGACCTCATGGACCATAGCACGCCAGGCCTTCCTGTCCTCCACTGTCTCTCGGAGTTTACTCAAATTCATGTTCATTACATCGGTGATGCTATCTAACCATCTCATTCTCTGCCATCCCCTTCTCCTTTTGCCTTCAGTCTTTCCCAGCATCAGGGTCTTTTCCAGTGAGTCCTCTCTTTGCATTAGGTGGCCAAAGTATTTGAGCTTCAGCTTCAGCATCTGTCCTTCCAATGAGCAGTCAGGGTTGATTTCCTTTAGGATTGACTGGTTTGAACTCCTTGCAGTCCAAGGGACCCTTAAGAGTCTTCTCCAGCACCACAGTTTGAAAGCATCAATTCTTTGGCGCTCAGCCTTCCTTATGGTCCAACTCTCACAGCCATACATTGCTACTGGAAAAACCATAGCTTTAACTATACGGACCTTTGTCAGCATGGTGATGTCTCTGCTTTTTAATATGCTGTCTAGGTTTGCCATAGCTTTCCTTCCAAGGAGCAAGCGTCTTTTAATTTCATGGCTGCAGTCACCGTCTGTGGTGATCTTGGAGCCCAAGAAAATAAAATCTGTCACTGCTTCCATTTCTTCCCCTTCTATTTGCCAGGAAGTGATGGGACCAGATGCCAGGATCTGGGTTTTTTTAATGTTGAGTTTCAAGCCAGCTTTTGCACTCTCCTCTTTCACCCTCATCAAGAGGCTCTTTAGTTCCTCTTATTTATTTTATTTATTTATTTAATTTATATATTATATATATCTTTAGTTCCTCTTCACTTTCTGCCATTAGGGTGGTATCGTCTGCATATCTGAGGTTGTTGATTTTTTTTCCCGGCAATCTTAACTCCTGCTTGTGATTCATCCAGCCTGGCATTTCTCATGATGTACTCTGCATATAAGTTAAATAAGCAGGGTGATAATATACAGCCTTGTCGTACTCCTTTCCCGATTTTGAAACAGTCGGTTGTTCCATGTCTGGTTCTAACTGTTGCTTCTTGACCCACATACAGGTTTCTCAGGAGACAGGTAAGGTGGTCTGGTACTCCCATCTCTTTAAGACTTTGCCACAGTTTGTTGTGATCCACACAATCAAAGGCTTTAGCGTAGTCAATGAAGCAGAAGTAGATGTTTTTCTGGAACTCTCTTGCTTTTTCCATGATCCAGCGAATGTTGGACTCGACCCATAGTCAAATGGCAAATGACAGTTCCTGCAGTTTACTTATGAGGAGCACCTGTGCAGAGTCACGTGGGCTATCTCAATGATCTCTCCTTAATCTAGAGAACATTTTGGTGGCCAGGATCCTGCATCCTGCACCTATATCCTCGTAACACCGTCCCACTACAAAAAGGGATAATTAGCTCACCATGGATCTCAACCAGAAGTGGGTCCCTTTGCCTGCTATCACTACTCACATAATCACTAGGACGAAAAGCACAAAATCTGGAGTTCCAGCTTCAATAATGAGTTTTTATCTTCACATGTTCCTATATATTGAATCATAATCAACAAATGGATGTGATACAGTGCTAGGTTGATTCTGACTTGGCTCAGCATTTATGAATTTTCTTTCTACGTTTTTACATTAACTTTAATGAACAGGTTCTTTAAAGTGATGACTTTTTTCCCCCAGGTTCACATGGAAGCCTCAAAAAGGTTGAACTGGTTTAATGAGTAGCAGAGAGATGACATCTGAACAATCCCTGAAGCAGACATAGCCCTGCTATAGAATGATAGCAAAACAACCAAATTTCAGCTACCTTTTTGTGACAGCCCTGATTTTCTGCTTAACGAAGCTGCTGCATTCTGTATAATGCATGGAAGCACAACTGTTTTTGGCCTGAAGGCTGGGCAAAGAGCCCCAATTAATCAATCAATCAAAAACAGGGAAGGCAAAGTAAAACAAACAAAAAGCGGGTAGACAATCTAATTTTATATACATTTATATGTTGTTTATTCGTTCAGTCGCTTCCGACTCTTCGTGACTTCATGGACCAGCCCATGCCAGAGCTTCCTGTCGGCCGTTGCCATCCCCAGCTCCCTCACGGTCGAGTCTGTCACCTCCAGAATATCATCCATCCATCTTGCCCTTGGTCGGCCCTTCTTCCTTTTGCCTTCCACTTTCCCTAGCATCAGCATCTTCTCCAGGGTATCCTGTCTTCTCATTATGTGGCCAAAGTACTTCACTTTTGCCTTTAATATCATTCCCTCAAGTGAGCAGTCTGGCTTTATTTCCTGGAGTATGGACTGGTTTGATATTCTTGCAGTCCAAGGCACTCTCAGAATTTTCCTCCAACACCACAGTTCAAAAGCATCTATCTTCCTTCACTCAGCCTTCCTTATGGTCCAGCTCTCGCAGCCATAGGTTACTAAAGGGAATACCATTGCTTTAATTATGCAGACCTTTGTTGTCAGTGTGATGTCTCTGCTCTTAACTATTTTATCAAGATTTGTCATTGCTCTCCTCCCAAGAAGTAGACGTCTTCTGATTTCCTTACATACATTGATGCAGAGTATACTACAAATACAGATTCCGTTTAAACCAGAATTATTTCTGTTGGGTATATTGGATTTACAAATAGAAAAACATTTTGTCAGAATTATACAATATATGATAACAGCAGCAAGACTTCTTTATGCACAATTTTGGAAAACTCAGACTTTACCAACAGTACAAGAGTGGATGTTAAAATTGATGGACATGGCAGAAAATGATAAATTGACTTGTTTATTGAAAGAAAACTCAATATCTCAAAGAGTGGAAACCATTGATGGACTATTTGCGAAATGCAGGAGGGGCAAAGCTTACATGGGGTTTTGAAGATTAGATTAAATATAATAAAGTATATTAGACAAAGAATTATTTCTATCTATTGTATGAAAAACCAACATTTAAGGCAGATTCTTTTATCTACATGACCAGAGATAGATTGGAAGTTATCTATTTTTCATATCTTTTTCTTTCTCTTACTTTACTACACTTTTTCTTTTCTTTTTCTTTATTTTGTATTTCTATTTCTTTTTCCGTTTCTAACTTTTAACTTTGTATTTTAAAATCCTAATAATTTTTTTTAAAAAAAGAAGTAAACGTCTTCTGATTTCCTGGCTGCAGTCAGCATCTGCAGTAATCTTTGCGCCTAGAAATACAAAGTCTGTCACTGCCTCCACGTTTTCTCCCTCTATTTGCCAGTTATCACTCAAGCTGGTTGCCATAATCCTGGTTGTTTTGAGGTTTAACTGCAACCCAGCTTTTGCACTTTCTTCTTTCACCTTCGTCATAAGGCTCCTCAGCTCCTCCTCGCTTTCAGCCATCGAAGTGGTATCATCTGCATATCTGAGACTGTTAATGTTTCTTCCAGCGATTTTAACTCCAGCCTTGGTTTCATCTATATACATTTACATTGAATTAAAATTAGATAAATTAAATACTGCCAATATGAGAGAAAGTTATTTAGCAAGTTTCTTACACATTCTGAAAGATTTTCAAAGCCACAGTTAGAACTGACATGCAAGCATTCTTCACAAAACTTCTTAGAACAAAATCCGCTGGGTAATTTTCAGTTCTGAATATGTATCATCATTCACTGGATTTCAAAACTCCAGGAAGGGAAGATTTGGGAGCAACTTCATTTCCCTGTTTTCTCTTTCACTGCCTCATCTGTTAATCAGTAAAATACAGAGGAAATGTTGTACAACAAATGTTTCAAGTATATAATTATTATTCATTCCTTTAGCATGGACTCAAATAAGCTATTAATTCTAATTAATTTCTAGGGATGATAATGATAATGATAGTGTAAAATACACCCAAGAGAGTTATATTGGGAAATAAAATGTAGCAAAGTAACAGGTTAATAAAGAGTTGGCAAAATGTGTGTAGGGATTTTAAGCAGATCAACCATATTTTGCATACACAAAAATCATGGTGGGATATTGCAAATTTTCTTCTATAGAATGTAATTCTATTGCTTATCTTTTTGCAACTTTATATGTGTACTTTTATATATTGGAAGTGACAAAGAGGGAGTGTAAAATGTCAGTGGACATTCAAATTGAGGGACGCTTCTGTGCTAGGCATGAAAATGTTTATGTTACACAGTAACACTTGCCAGAGTTCTCTTGCTAGATCTAAGAAACCACTGAATTGGGTACTTTCTAGACCACCCATGATGAATGAGGATAATGAGGATAGATGACAACAAATGAAAACTCTGGTTCTGTATAAACTTCCTGAAGCTTTGCTGTGTGATGCACAAGGACACGCTTATCTAAAATCAAAGCAGCTCTTGTGTCAGAGGTGTCCATAGGTAGGTCAAAGGGGAGGAAATTATGAAAGCAGCATGGCAGTGTCATGAAACAAGCTCTACCACTTCTGAACATGCATCATGACCATGGGTGTATGAAAGGGGCAGAGCTTGCACTGCAATGGCATGATGCTGCTTTCATCATGTAGATGAAAGCATTAGGTATGATGGGTACCTCTGCTTATATGCCACCCTAATGCAATGAGGCTTTCAGCAGTCTTGGAAAGCTGGGACAATTAACTCAGCAAATAAATTAGCCATCAATCAAATGGTGATTGATGAGGATACTTCCATACCAGTGTCAAAACAGTGCAGTGAATCAGGATGGGGGTGGGAAGTGAAGTGGATGGACCAAACTCCATGTGTGGGGATGCCCAATGTGAGATCTTGGTAGTTTTTTTCTGATAACACGATAAGGTACATTATATTTAACAAGATACTAACAGGCAAAAAAAAAGTGGGGAGGAGAATACATTATTGGATTGTTGGAAATAATGTCCTGAACAAGTTTGTGCAAAATATGCTGAGCATAGTTGCCTTGCCCAGTCTATTAAATAGGTTAAAGGCTGGGTATGGTGGAATTACCTACATGGTCACATATGTGATCTGTATCAAATTAACATAAGTGACCAAAAAATGACCAATTCTGCTTCTTAGCACTTTTGCGTATATCTTCTTCCTTTGTGTCTTTTCCTTTCAACTCCTATACTCTCCAGATTTGCCACAAATACTGAATGTCTCAGTTATAAGCATTTGGATCCTTTGCATCACAATATTAGTTGGGTAAATATGATCATTTGCTTTTTGGTGCTTACCACAGTAGAACAATCTGAAATAGCCAAGTGTTTTAGAAGAGAGAATGAGGTTTAAGGTGCCTATTCAAATACCTTTGTTAATTAATGCTATGCTTCAGCCGTTATTAAATGTTGCTTAAGTCATTATTATTGCTTTTGCTCTTTGTGCTATGCTTGAAGAAAATAATTTCTGTTATTAAAAATAATGTTATTTTTAGATAATATTACTTACAGGTCTGTGCAAAGTTTCAACAGATTGCTTCAATTCAGCAAACTCTCAATTGAAACAGTCCACTGAAACAGATTCATAAATCAAAACAGGAATGTTCATCAAAGCAGTTATAGCATAGCCTTTCAGAGGCTATGAAAGCTGATCTGATAGGTTTGATAGGTTTTCTATTGCTTTTGGGGTTCAGGCAATATCAACGTTGTAACTTCCACATACAGACAAGGCGGAGTTGCATGATGCAATGGCCTTAGTGACACTGAGTAACCAGACAATAAGAGGAATGCCTTATTAAACTCTCTGCCTATCAGAGCTCCTTCAGGGTGGGAAGTTTACCATTCATTCACTTCTTCATTCACTTTTTCACTTCATTCACTTTTTCAGCTTCTTTAATCTGTTTGGACAGGAACCTTAATTTTGCTAGCTCTTTTGCTAATGGAATGTTACACTTCTATGCTAGTCCTTCCAACACAGCTGGGATAGCTGGTCTGCTCTCAACATTCTGCTCATGGGGTCAAGGGTGATCTTACTTTTAAATTCTGCAAGTTGAAGTCTTTTGATAATAATCTAACATCTACAAGTGTTGGCCTAAACATATTACTGTTTTAAAAACAAACATGGGGTGCTAAAGCTGGGTCTTGGAAAGCTGGGACAATTAACTCAGCAAATAAATTACCCATCAATCAAATAGTGATTGATGAGGATACTTCCATACCAGTGTCAAAACAGTGCAGTGAATCAGGATGGGGGTGGGAAGTGAAGTGGATGGATCAGCTAAGAATACAATTTTCTCCATGCCAGCCTCTTTTTCTGTGGCTTGCCTGTCTTTGTGGCATTGTATCCTCTACCTTCTGCTGTCACGTTAGCTAACTTACCCAATACAGAGTATTGCCAGCAAGCTACAACTCTAACAGAACCAAATCCTATCCTGTTTCTTTCTAGAAAATTCCAAGCTTGCCACCATCCCATAATAACAAGAGAGTGATCATTATTCTGAGCCATGTCCCAAAGAGGACAAGCTTTGCCAATGAGCACCCCATTAAAACCCCAGTAATGAAAGTTTATTGCCAGCCAGCCAGCTGTGCCAATTCTCCTGTTGCCCCAAGAAGCCCGCCCCCCCCAAGGAGAAAGCAGGGATATTCTTCAATGTTTTGTTACCCCAGAACATCAACTGGAAAAGCAAGAGCATATTTTCAAAATTAATATTTTGTGTTGTTAAATTAAAGTAGGACATTTTCTGTAACGGTTAAGCAAACTCTCTAAAGGAACTTTGATAGGCAGTCTGGAGCTGTTTGCGTTATCTTTTTCTCCTTCCTACCATATTTGCCCTAAAACAGCTATGGAGATATATTTCAAAACTATTTCATGGCAAAACCCCTTGATGATATCCAGGTGAACCATGGAAGGGTTAATGTCCTCTAAAAAGTCTACTATCTCTCCTATTTCCATCCTATTCTGCCAAAAATCAACACAACTTCCAACATTTTGAAACTCCCATTGTAACTTAGTGCCAAACTCCTCCCCCCCCTCTCTCTCTCTCATCCTAAAGCATCTTGCATTGAATCAAGGTTGCTCTTGAATTACAAACTCCAATCACATCTTGCCTTCTTTAAATCCTGAGTCTCCAATTCAAATCAAATCAGTGCTGATTTACTCAGACCAATTTTTTTTTCAAGTGACTTGTTTCACCTGAAATTATGAGCTTAAGGTGTTTGATACCCATCATGCTTTATCCTGTAACCCACAGAGTTCTAAAAGTGCAGGTATGAACACAGATTATGTTGCCAAATTATCTTCTGATAATTCCATTTTACCTGCTTCTGAATTAGGGGAAGGAAGGAAGCCTCTCCATTTCAAATTCTGTTTTCGCAAATAAATTGTCTGATGCAGTGTTTTCCTAAACATGAGCAAGCTTCTGTTTGGGT
Organism: Charina bottae; assembly: GCA_023362775.1. Classification (NCBI taxonomy): domain Eukaryota; kingdom Metazoa; phylum Chordata; class Lepidosauria; order Squamata; family Charinaidae; genus Charina; species Charina bottae. The sequence continues at coordinate 95,102,654 of JALMGJ010000002.1, read as the reverse complement.
ACCTATAACTATCCACCAAAAACCTTCCTCTTGGATGTTTGTGGATAAGGTGGTGCCACTTGTCATCAATATTGTTTCAGGTTATTTTATCATGTGGAATTGTAACTAAAAGTTGGAAGACTTGTAGGTACAGTAGTAGCTACCCCTTGTATTTTCCAAGGAGCCGTGACCATTCAGGAACTGAAGACAAATCTTCCCTTTCTTCTGGCAGATGGCAGTTACAACTGTTTTGCCTTTGATTTCTGCTCTTTTACTTCTCTGAATTTATCATTTCAGCCTCTGCAGTGTTTCCATATTTCACCAGCATTTGAGCTTCCCTTGCGCTATGAGTTTCCAAATGTTGTCTTCTCATTTCCATTACACATTTTCTTAGGTGAGCAACATATTCCCTTTCTCTCTCTCTTTTCCTCTGTTTTAGGATTAATAGGAATGTTCTAACCTTGTACTAGTGGGGAAGTGTAATAAACAAGCAGCTTCCCCTTCTGTAGCACATTTGTGATAAAATGCATAAGCAAGGATGTGAAAAACAAAGAACCTTGAGCTTCGACATGGCATCTCTCTCTTTATATATCCAAAGGAAAAATAATTTTTTTTGACATCTAGGTGAACTATTTGCTGTCCTGACGCTTGAAAGTATTTTGCCTTTCAGAAAGAATCCATTTTACCACAGCAGTGTTTTCATCTGGGATTAAAATAAAATGGCTTATTGGAAAAGGAAAGAAAAAACACCAATCGGCTTTAAATTAACTGTCACTTTAGTAGTAAGCCCCAAAATATAGAGAGAACCTCCAGACCACAATCTGTTTCTAAACTGATAATTTTCTTTCATCGTGAGAAAAAGCCATGCTTAGTTGGTCCTGTCCAATTTGTCTAATCTGTATAAGGAAAGAAACCAAAGACAAGGAATCAATATAGATTCATTTAATTTTTCAGATAAATATAGTACTTCAAAGAGGTTTGCAAGGAAACAAGGAAGAAAAATGAGAGATGGTAACGAACTCCAATCAATTGTAAGTCAGAAGTATTTGTACATGCAAGAGTAAGCAGAAGTATCTTCCTGAAGAAAGCTAGAAAACAGTTCAACAACACTTAGCATAAATTCTTTTGATGGTTATTTGGTTCATCAGAGGATGGCTGAGTTTGGAGTGACAATCATTAACCCAAAATGCTGGCCAGAGCTTAATGATGCATTGGCCTAATTAAAAATATAAAGACTTGTTGTTATTGTTGTGGTTTGGTTGTTCTTTTTCAATCAAAATATTCAATCAGTATATGCTAAGATATAACTTGAGAAAGGAAGAGCTAGAAATCCAGATGGAAGGCAAGCATTCACAAAAGGGAACAAAGGTCCACTTATGGAACATACTGTATACAGTAATTAGCTGATTCTATCATCAATCTATCAATCTATCAATCTAATATTTATATATATAATTCCAACAAACCTGGAATGTCCACACAGTTCCCCTACCAAATATTCACCAGGACCAACATTGCTTAACTTCCAAAATCAGCCAAGGTTGGTTGTGCTATGATTTGTACAGACCTAAATAATGCAATAAATACATGCTAAACACATTGAAATGTGACCCATACCATTCATAGGCATCTGTTCCTAACTGTGATGACACCAAAATGATGAAATGTGTGTTGTGATGTCACAAAGCATGCTCTGACCATTTGTTCATGCTTTCTGACATCACATGAAATGTAATGAAGTTACTTTAAAGCAGGACATTTATTTAATATATAGCATTAGGACTATGAATATAGCATTAAGAATATATAGCATTAAGACTATTAAAGACTATTAAGACTTTTTTTTTATTAAGACTATGCTAGACATAACCAAATCCTGCTGAAATTAATAGAACAAGTTAGGGACAGGATTTGTGTCACAATATTGCAACAGCTATTTCATTACTTGTCCCTCTTTCCCCACTGCAGATGCTTATGATACTATTAAAAGAAGAAACAGGATATATTTTGCTTGGTTTTTAAGGATAATAATGGCAAATGAATGTGAGTGGGGGAAAGTTTCTTAAGTTCCATTAATTTGCCACCTGTTCTCTAGTTAATAAAGAATGCAGTTAATAAGGAATGCATTTGGGAAATATGGATCATAACTGCAAGATCTACTTTAATATAACCTTTAATTTAATGTTTATTATGGGACAATATTCAGGCAAAGGTTATTCATGAGAAACATCAATGTATGAATTAGGCTAACTTGTTCTATTAATTTCAACAGGATTTGGTATGTCCAGCATAGTCTTAATGCTATCTAGGGGTATAAAAACACATGCTTAGTTCTGTGCTTTGCTTCTTGTTGAAAGACTAGGTGGGTTATAGTTAAATAGGCCAAGGTCATTTCTTTGATGGCAGTTCAAGAAAGGGGGGAAAATAGAGGAGGGGAAAGTAATAGGGTGGAATTCTGAAGTCATGAAAAGTCTAAGAAGGACTCAGAGTAGACAGACAAACATGGTTCAGGTTTGCACTTTTCCACAAAAGGATTTCACAGCATAGTGAAAATAGTAGAAATAGACAAGATCAGTTGTAGTGCAGCACATTGAGAAGTTACTAAATCTCTTTGGAGCCTAGGAGAGAAAGTTCACAGCTTGCATGAAAGAGGTGGTGGCCTACTAGCCAAGGTGTTTATTCAGCTCTTAGAAGAACCTCTGCAGCTGACAGCCCAAACACACTGATCACCTTGGAAATATGAAACCATTATAATCAGTGTTGTGACCTTTTCCTTTTCTCTGTGTTTTCCTCCTTACCCTTGAAACACCTTCATTATTGATACCTTGGTGAACATGACACTTTCCCATTTCTCTCTATGATTCCCATTGCATATTTCATGAGCTTAAATTGAAACATGCTCATGAAACATCTCCAAGTCATTTTAATGACCTTCCATACAGGACTGACTCATCAAACAAAATACGGGCATTCTGTGATATTTATAGCAGCGCATTATCTGGTTGGGAGATGCAATCAGTAGGAGTTATTCTGTCTCAGGGAACTCATAGAAGAGACAGGTGTTCCTTTTCATTCTTTGTATATATTCATATCCCACAGATGTAATTTCTGCCAACTAAGTATGTGGATTTTTTCTGCAGATGTGGGGTCAAGCAAGTGCACATCTGGGGAGTATAAAAGTAAAACCTGATTAGGAAACAGATATGAAAAAGCAACCTGCTTTCCTAATATCTCACAATACATATTCCAAGTTCTTGTTGTACTTGAAATGTCATCATTGGCAACTCATTCTAGAAGTCTGATGACTTTATCAGTTTTTAATATCTGCCCTTTTTAGTTTTTATTCAGACATATCCAGCAATATACAGTATCCCCTTTATAATCTATTTAGTCCTCAACCCTGCAATGATGGTTCTGCATTATAGATGCTTATTTTCTATAGGAAAATGCCTTGGGCCAGTCCCTCTCTCTCAGCCCAACTCACCTCACAGGTTTGTTGTTGTGGGGAAAATAGGAGGAGGAAGGAGTATTTTGTATTTTTGCCGCCTTGAGTTATTTATAAAAATAATACAGGTGGGATAGAACAATAATAATAATAATAATAATAATAATAATAATAACAACAACAACAACAACAACAACCAAGAAAACGCAGGTAGCTCCATTCATAGCATTGGATAAGACTTTCTTTGGCTACTGATCTAATCCTGTTTAATGCAATTTATTATGTTCTACACTGACTAGACTGTTGCCATTATAGGTTAGAACTTGGATATCTGCAGGGCCACCTTCTTCCTGTGGTCTCTGCCCATCTGTTAAGACCTGGAAGAGAAGGGTCCCTACACTTATGGAATGTCATCTTGGGGATCCCAGGGTTGGGCCTTTCAGTCTGTGCCCCCCTTCTCTGGAAAAGCTTTCCCCCACAATCAGACAGGACCTGAATCTGTTAGCATTTGTTTATTTGTTTGTAAACCATTAAGACCTGATTGTTTTAGTAGACTTTTGGAGTCTGAGAAATTATTCTTCTCTTTCTTGGGTGATCATGTATATGGGTTGTGATCATGTATATGGGTTATGGTTGTTGTTCAACACTGGGAAACTTTACACTTCTATTGCAGTGCTTTAGATTTTATTCTTATTACTGTTCTGGAGGTCTGTAAACTGCTCATAGTCAGACATGATTGGAGCAACATATAAACCTAGTTAAATAAATAAAGGAAACTACTTATGGTGCAGAAGAAAGGAAAGAGAAGAAGACAAAAATGATTGAAACGAATCTGGGGGTCATGTGGACCAAATGGAAAACAATTACTCCAATATGAATATACTGCAACAGTTTTTTTCTTTTTTATCGTTTTATTAAAAGTTTTAAAAACGAAGATAAAAATTGATACAAACTAATATAAAGTAAGGAAGAAAAAAGAAAAATAAAGAAATCAAAGAGAAAGCTAAAAGTACAAGAAATAAATGAAAAGTAAATGAAAAATAGAAAAGAAAGAAAAATGATATAAAGAAGTGGCTTCTAATCTTCTTTACCACAGTTATAAGTACAATTATAAATTTACCTCTTTCTCTAAAGTTACATCATGACTCTCTTCTTTCTATAATCTATTCTGTCTAATCATCAAAACTATAAATCATAAGTTCAATTTTTTTCTGTTTTGCAAAAAGTCCATAAGGGATTTCCAGTCAACAAGTCAATTTGGCCACCTCAGCAAGTTCCATCATCATCACCAACCATTTCTCCATTGTAGGCATTGCCAAATCTTTCCATCTTTCTGCATACAGTAATCTCGCTGTAGTTATCATATATAAAAACAAAGTTGCATGACTTTTTTCCAATTGATTGTCCATCAATGCCAAAAGATAGACCTTTGGTCTCATTGTATATTAATCTTTAAAATCCTCTGAATCAGTGTGTTTATTTGAATCCAGAATGTTCTAGCTTTTTTACATATCCACCAAGCATGATAAACTGTCCTTTCTTGTTCACATTTCCAACATGTATATTTGAAGTGCATTTACACATTCTAGACAATTTCTCTGGTTTCCTATGCCAATGGTACATCATTTTATAAAAATTCTCTTTAAGATTATAACACAATGTAAATTTCAATCCTTTCAATCACATATTTCACCATTGTTCAATCTGTATATTATAACCAAAAATTTTAGTCCAGTTTATCATACATGCTTTCACTTGTTCTTCTTCTATTTCAAATTTCAATAAAAGTTTATACATTTTAGCAATTACATGTTCATTTGTACACAATTCTATTTCAAACTCAGTCTTACAATGTCAATACCATAAACTTTTTTGTCTACTTTAAATCTTTCTAATAGCTATAAATAAGAAAACAATTGGCAGCTATATCCCTCTGCCACCAGTACTTCTCTTTATTTTATTTTGTATTCCTCTTGATAAAATTCTAGTATCTCACAATAAGTAAGCCATTTGCTTTTGCCTATTATTTCTCGTCTATAAAATACTTCTTGTTCTGAGAGCCGCAAAGGTGTTTTAAAGCAGAACCTGAGTTTGTATCTATTCCATATTCTCAATATAGCACGTCTAACATAATGATTTTTAAAATCCACATTAACCTTGACCTTATCGTACCACAGATACCCATGCCACCCAAATCTCAGGTCATGTCCTTCTAACTCCAAAAGCCTTCTATTTCTCAGCAGCGTCCACTCTTTCATCCAAACGAAGCAGCAAGCTGCATAATACAATTTCAAATCAGGTAAAACACAATCCTCCTCTTTCCTCTGCATCTTGTAACACTTTATATTTAACTCATGGTTTTTTCCCCTGCCATACAAAGTTAGATATATCCTTTTGCCACTGTTTAAATGGTGCCTAAGTTGTCAAAACAGGTATTGTCTGAGACAAAAACATCATTCTAGGCAAGAGATTCATTTCTATCACAGAAATTCTCCCCAGCAAGGACAGTTGTAGTTTCTCCCTTCTTAACATGTCGTTTTAAACTTCATACGATGTCTTAACATAGTTATTTGAAATACCATACAATTCATAGTGATACCCAGATATTTTACTTTCTTCTCAATCTTAAAACCTCTTTTACTTATAACTTGTCATTATTTATTAATGATATCAGTCTACAGTTTCTTGTTAAAGTCAAATCTTGTCCCTCTTTAGGAATTAGTGCTATACTGGCCTCTTTCCAACTCACTGGCATCTTTCCTCCCTGTAAAATAAAATTCATCACATTTTGTAGGTTGTAAAAGGTCATCCTCAAAACATTTATAATAAGAACCTGATAATCCATCTGGTCCAGGCACCTTACCTGGTTTAATCTTTTTTATAGCTTCACAAACTTCCTTTATTGTTATAGGTCCATTCATAATCTGTCTCTGCTCCTTTGTAATACTCGGTAAATTTTGTTTCTTGAGGTATTCATCTATTTTCTCCAGAGAGATGTCACTTTCTTTATACAAGATGGAATAATATTGATGAAATGCTTTTTGCATAGCCACTCTATCCATTAGTACAGTGTCTCCCTCTTGTCATATCAATATCATTTTCTTTTCTTTTCCCTTTCTTTGCAAGGGAAAGAGTAAAAGGCAAGCTTTCCCTTCTATTTCTATTTTGTCTTCCTGTGCCCTTAAAACTTTCATCTCAAATGGCACTCTGGAGTTACAGCCAGCATCACAGTCTGGCTCATAGTGCCTTTATATTTTGTTTTGTAAAATCTACCCATTGTCTGCACTCTTTAGACAAAAAACTCTGTAGACAAAAAACATTCCCACGAAGGTCCAGTTCATTTGTCTATTTTAATTCTAATTTGTTCAAAAGCACTTTCACAAAAAAGTAATCTTTCAAAATAACTATTCCCTTTATCCATTTTAAATTTTCTTACATCCATTCCTTGTTTGAAACCCCATTTCCCCCCCCTTTTTTAATCCAGAAAGAATGTTGACTCACCAAGTGGAATTCTCTTATCCTGCCACTCAGAAAATCTCTCTTTAGCTGTAAATTAATTACATCTGAAAATTTTAAAAAGTTAGGCTTTTGCAAGTCTTGTGTCCGTAGAGGCTGCATTACCACTGTGAGTTTGATTGAAATCCCTCAACTCCCAGCCACCTGACTCATGAGTAGACCACAAAAACCTCAGTTCCAGCTGTCTACTCATGAGAAGCAGCTGTCTGGAGTGCAAGTGGGTGATCTCACGATCTTTCCTTGTCTGGAAAGGCTGCGGTGGCCAGAATTCACTGTCTGGTCACCGTTCTCCCCTGCAATGCCTCCCCTGCTCCTTCAGGGCCATAGATCATCTAGTCCACCGTAGATCCTCAGTCAGAAGCCTGCAACAGTTTTTTCCAGTTATGCTTCTGCTTCTTTGGTTGATAGGAGGGAACCACACTGGGGAAGTCTGTAATAAATTATTGAAACAGAACAGTAAAACTAAGATAAAAAAAGCAGCAAATGAGTGTTTCAAGAAACGGCTAAATATTTCTAAAGAAACCCATGTGATTGAATTCCAGTTTAGCAACAAATAGCAGAATTTTAGGATTAAGTTGAATACAGCCCAAGACTAAGTTACCATGATCTGTACTAATCTAACCAATGTTTACCACTGAGGACCAGATCTCTGTCCCCAAAGAACATCCTGATATAGTCAACATTATGGAGGGTTTCCCCCAGGGAGATCTGTTGAATTCCTCCTCTCATCAACTTTCAGAATGTTGTGAAATAATTATTCCAGGGAACTTTGAAATGCATTTAAATTAATTAGATTGTCTTTCATTAATGGTGTATTGTGATGACATTTTAGTTGTTTTACTTTATAAATTTTGTTAACTGTGTTTAATGTTTTTAAATGGAAAAGTGGGATAAAAACAGCTACAAATAGATAAAGGAGGATGTTGGTAAAACTTGTACACTCAGGGCTCATATAACACTGTCAGATTTCATCAGCCAAGCTAAGCATGGGATGTTGTAATAAGATGAACTGTTTTGCTTCAAGGCTGGAAAAGCTACGTTTGACAAAGAACATCAATAGAACACATCGTGATCTCTTCCCAAATCCCCTACGGATATACTGAATAGTTCTGAAAACTATTTATTCTGAAGATGCACAGCTTCAAGAAAGCAGTTTAACCCCAAGTCACATATAATGACTGTCTAAAACAGACAATGTTTTATGCATCGAACTGACAGCACGTTGAGTGAAAACCTCTCTGATGGGGTTATAGTTTTTACTTTATTAATTTAGGAATAATCTTGATTATATAGAAAAATTAGTCCAGGGAAAGACAAAGTACCTTTTTATTCAACTGATGTGCTCTTATGTTGACATTTCAACATATGTAAAAATATTCTAGTTACTGGCCTTCACTGTGTCTTGTCTCTTCAAGTAATCCAGATGTCAGGAACAATCATTACAAATAGAAATCGAAGTATCAGCTACTTATAAACAACCCATATTTATTTTCCATATGTGAATTCCTTCATCTTATCTGTTTCACCATGAAGAAATAAGGTGTCAGGGAGACACAGGAGAGCGGAGGGGGGAGTTTGCCCATGGGAGGGAAGCGAGCACGTAGCTCGGAAAGCCTGGCCTTCTTTCCAAAACGCCTCCGGAAAGCTCCGCCCTAGGTTGGACTCATATCTTTGGGATTCTTCGGGCACTATCAGTTTAGCAGGATTCTGTATGTAGGTACCAATAAACACTAGAGACTAGATTCCCAGCCTCGGCGTGTTATTTCTGCACCTACACAGGACATCAATCCTGCTAAACCACAACTCCCATCGGAAGAGGGAGGAAGAACTAGACCAGGAGAATGGCTTCTCAGACACAAGAACTTCAGCAGGCAATAATCCAGCTCACTGCAGCATTAACACAACACCAACAGCAAGTCGACGACCAGATTAATAATTTGCAAGCAGCAATGCTACAACAAATGCAACAACCAGCGCCAGTCGTTCAGCAGCCGGCCCCAGCAGCAGCACCCCCACCAGTTGTTCTGTGGTCCCCAGGGTGTTTGCCAGAGAAATTTGGGGGAGAGACAGCGCAGCTCAGGACCTTCGTCGCCCAGTGCACTATGTTTTTCAACAGCCGACCAGCTGAGTTCCCGATGGAAAGGTCCAGAGTCACCTTCATTTTAAGTTTGCTGAAAGGCTCAGCCGCAAGATGGTCCATCCCTATGGTGGAAGCTAACGACCCAATTCTAGACAACTACCAGAATTTTATGGCCCATTTCAAAGCCCATTTTGATGACCCAATCAGAGAAGTCACTGCTAGCCGAGAGATCCGAAAGCTCAGACAGGGAAACAGGAGGGTAGAGCATACATCGCAGATTTCAAACTGCTAGCGGGAGATTTGGGTTGGAATTAGGTGGCGAAGAGATTAAAACGGAATTAGTGCGTCAGGGCACGCCAGCTACATTGGAAGACCTATATCAGTTAACAGTGGTCATAGATGCTCGGCTGGAGGAGTTAAGGCAGCTTCAGCCAGGGAGAGGCAGGGCAGGAACCCAACCAGCATTTCCAGGTTTTGCTACCCTCCCTAACACGGCTGTCCCTCTGGGCGCAGAAGAACCTATGCAAATTGGGGCCACACGGAGGTTGGTTTCTGAAGCCGAGAGGCAAAGGAGAAGGGAGAATGCACTTTGTTTCTATTGCGGGGGGCCAGGACACATAGCAAGGGCTTGCCCGGCCAGATGCCAAGCAGCTCCAGTAAGATTTACAACCCAGGACACAGAGCAGGCACAAATTCCAGCCTCCTCTTCCCAGCAGTTAAACTCCAATGGCCCCCCTCACCAGAGCCCTGCAGGGAGGCCATTCAGTAATTAAGAAGGGCTCAGTCGGCAGATTGCAGCCAAGATTTTTACCTTGTTCCAGCCACGCTGACAACAGATTCCAAGCTACCATTACCTGTAGAAGTGATGATCGATTCCGGTGCAACGACAAATTTTATAGATGTGGAAGCAGTGGAAAAGTTTCAGGTTCCAACAATTGCCCTACCAAGCCCCATACAGGTCGAAACCATCGACTGGCAACCTCTCAAGGCAGGCGCAATTACACACTGCACCCAGCCAATTAAACTCTATCGCAGATCACACGGAGTAGATTCAACTTTATGTCACTGCTTCCTTGCAAGTTCCTATCATCCTGGGCACTCCATGGTTAAAACTTCATAACCCCAATTTGGACTGGATGACCGGGGCGGTTTCCTTCCCCGCTCAGGACTTTCTGCACCACAAATTACAGGCAACCACCCACTCCCAACCGACAGTTGCAACCTTGGAAGCAGGGAGGGCTCACCTACCAGCAAAGTATGGAGACTATGCAGACATTTTTGGTGAACAGGAGGCCACAGCAATGCCACCCCACAGACCTTTCGACTGCACAGTGGACCTAAAGCCCGGAGCCAAGATTCCAGTGGCAAAGCATTATGCAATGTCACCAAAGAAGCTAGCTACCCTGAAAGAATATGTGGATACCAACCTCAAGAAGGGATTCATTCGACCATCGAAATCGCCAGCATCTGCCCCCACCTTCTTCATCCCAAAGAAGCCAGATCCCTTCGCCCCTTCGGCACAGGCTGGTGGAAAGGGGGCTCCCATGCGCACGGTGCATGACTACAGCACACTCAACACAGTTACCGTTAGGGACCACTACCCCCTTCCCCTTATATCGGATTTGCTAAATCGCCTACAAAAGGCACACATTTTTACCAAGTTAGACCTCAGGAATGCCTACAATTTGATTAGAATGAAGGAGGGTCATGAATATCTCACAGCCTTCGATATGGTATGGTATGGTAAATCTGAATATTTGGTCATGCCTTTCGGACTAAGTAATTGTTGGGCTGTATTTTCCAGATTTATGAACCACATTTTTTCAGATTTGTTAGATAAGTATGTAGTCATTTATCTCGATGACATTCTGATATTTTCTGAGGACCCCACGTCCCACATAACTCATGTACGCAATGTTCTGCAGAGGCTGAGGGAGAACAAACTTTTCGCCAAGCTAGAGAAGTGTGCCTTTGATTTAACTCAATTGGACTATCTGGGCTACAGGATTTCCACAGAAGGCATAGCCATGGATCCTGCAAGAGTCCAAACAATTCTGTCTTGGAAACCTCCCCGCAACATCAGGGAGGTCCAGCAATTTTTAGGGTATGCGAATTTTTTTCACAAATTTATTACCGGCTATGCAGAGAGGGCATGACCCCTTACTCAGCTTTTAAAGAAAGGCACACGCTTTTGCTGGGGGGAACAGCAGCAGGCTGCCTTCCAAGAGTTTAAGCAGCTGTTTGCCTCCCCTCCTCTCCTGAGGCATCCGGATCCACAAAGGCAGTTCCATGTCCATACTGACGCTTCTAACTGGGTGATCGCCGCCGTCTTGCTCCAAGCGGCGGACCCAAAAGGGGAGGACTTGCTCCCTTGTGCCTATTTCTCTCGCACGCTGTCACCAGCAGAGAGGAATTATGATGTCTTCAACAAAGAATTGCTTGCCATAAAGTCAGCCTTTCAGGAATGGTGACATTGGTTACAAGGGGCTACATTTCCAGTCAAGGTTTCCACAGACCACAAAAACTTGGCACTTTTGCAAAAGTCTGGATCCCTCACCCCCCGCCAGGTCAGATGGAGTCAATTTTTTTCACATTTTGATTTTGTAATCTCGTACTTACCCGGCAAGCAGAATAAGCTGGCTGACGCCTTGTCTAGGCAGCTGCAGGACATTGCAGACCCTGACCAAGCCACTCAAGCCACAATTTTGCAGCCTCAAAATTTTGAAAGACCTCCAGCCATCAGGCAAGCGGACGATCTCCTTGCACGAATCAAGGCTCAGCAGCAACAAGACCCCTATGCAAGGGCTAGGCTGGATGACCTCCAGGGGCCCCAGCATGGAACACCATCCCCATTCACAGTAGAGGCCGGGACCCTTTGGCATAGCGGGCGGTTTTATGTTCCCATTACCCTGAGGGAAGAGGTCCTACAGCTATGTCATGATAGCCCAACGGCAGGACATGGGGGGTGTTCAAAACGCTGCACAGAACACTCAGAGATTACTGGTGGCCCAAGATGGCAGTGCACATTAAGACTTATGTGGCCTCTTGCCACACATGAAGACGTGCTAAAACTGTTGCAGGAAAACCAGCAGGCCTTTTGCAACCCCTACCCACGCCCCCCCAGCCTTGGGACACTATCTCCATGGATTTTATCACTGACTTGCCACAGGCACAAGGCTTCACTTCCATCCTGGTGGTGGTGGACTGTTTTACAAAGATGGCACATTTTATTCCCTGCAAAGGTCTCCCAACGGCACAAGCTACAGCACAGCACTTTTTGGACAATGTCTTCCGATATAGAGGCATGGTTAACCACTTGATCTCAGATAGAGGCTCGTAATTTACTTCCAGGTTCTGGGGGGCGCTTTTTCAGACATTGGGGGTCAAAATACACTTATCATCTGCGAATCATCCTTGCAGTAATGGAGAAGCTGAGAAAATTAACCAATTATTGCAGCAATATCTCAGATGTTACATTAGCTATCGCCAGGACAATTGGCCAGACCTGCTCCCCATGGCAGAATTTGCTTACAACAATTCAGTACATTCCTCGACCAAGATGTCCCCTTTCCAGGCACTCTATGGCACGAACCCGAGAGTGTTGTCTCTTTCCTCCCAACAAACAGCTGTCCCTGCAGCCACAGATTTCCTGGCAGAAAGGCAGGCAGCCCATCAGCTGTTAAAAGAGCAGCTTGATATGGCGAAAGCAGCCTATAAAAGGAACACAGATGAACACAGACAGGAAGGGCCTTCGATTGCAGTGGGAGAAAAAGTCTGGCTTTCTACTAAGTTTTTGCCATCTAGCAGGCCTTGCAAGAAATTGGACTCTAAGTTCATCGGCCCTTTCCCAGTGTTACAGCAGGTAAACCCTGTGGCTTATCGTTTGCAGCTTCCCCACTCCATGAAGATCCACCCAGTGTTTCACAAGTCATTGTTAGTCAAGGATTCCCCTCCAAGCACCTTGTGTTCACATACCACCCCCCCCCACATCCGATACTTGTCGAAGGGGAACCAGAATATGAAGTGCACGAAATCTTGGATTCCAGAAGGAGGGGCAGAGGAATTCAGTATTTAATACACTGGAAGGGGTATTCTCAAATGGAGCGCTCCTGGGAAAATGCCAGGGACGTGTGTGCCCCTTTGTTAATTCACAAATTTCATCAGCTTTTCCCTCACAAGCCACGACCACCTCGACTGCCAGAGCTACATCCCTTGGCTGAAGACGACGAAGCCGGCCAGCCTGAGGTGTTTGTAAGTTACCAGCATCCACCTCAACTCCAAGAACAGAGGCCAATGAGGGGGGCGGAGGAGGATTCTCACCCGTCCACTTCTGGGTTGCAGTTCCCAGGTGGGGGGGGAGGGAAGCTGTACTAACCATGTAGATGTTTTTCAGACGGCACCAGCTGCAACCGAGATGTTATCTGATCAGACAGACAGTGAGGATTCCTCCCCTGACATTCCTTCCGTGGAAGACTTCCCTCCTCTGCCCAGTTCTCAGGAAGAGGAGGAGATGGAATCAGCTTCCCACGGGATTGTACCTGACACCAAGGACGAAGGAGGGGAGGGGGTTGATATGGAGTGTTTTTCTGGAGAGGGGGGTGGTGTCAGGGAGATACAGGAGAGTGGAGGGGGGAGCTTGCCCATGGGAGGGAAGCGAGCACGTAGCTCGGAAAGCCTGGCCTTCTTTCCGAAACGCCTCCGGAAAGCTCCGCCCTAGGTTGGACTCATATCTTTGGGATTCTTCGGGCACTATCAGTTTAGCAGGATTCTGTATGTAGGTACCAATAAACATTAGAGACTAGATTCCCAGTCTCGGCGTGTTATTTCTGCACCTACACAGGACATAATGTTTGTGTATGCATATATGCACACTGAATACTTATTTTGAACAGGTTTTCCAAAAAATATGCTTTTTAAAAGCAGTTTTGAAAAGCATATTCCTGCTTAGCATATTCATGTCTAAATTTAATTTTACGGTATGCTTTCTTAAAATTTGTTTTTGGATGTTTTTGAGTAATTAAATCCAATATGAAGTTACTTCCATTGCCAAGTTTGGTGAATTAAAAAATTCAAAGGATTTCTAGACTTTCCCATTAGTTGGGATCAGGTCAGTTTGCACCTGAATTCACAAACTCTTAGTATTCAAGATTTCCTTATCATCAGCTTTCTATTGGTTTGTGAGCCTAGATATCTGAATGGCTGTTGCAGAAGATAAGACTGGAAAAATATTTATCTGATTCATAAGACAATCTTTATGTTCCCTTGTTTTCTCATTGCTCAGATTCAGCTTTGTATAACACAATCTGCATTATCTAATGATAGATCATTGTCTACTATTTCATCTTATAATATAATGCTATTTAATGTTCCAAAAATTATGCATTAGCATGTATAGCAGGTATTTGCAGGAAATGCTTTATCTGTTTTGAACAGTTAAGATTTTATATAATCATTAGTTTTTCCTTTTAAAACTATTTTATTTTCCAGAATAACTAAACCCATTTACAGTTGTCACAGTTCATTCCACGAATATGAAAATATGCTACCAATTGAAAAACCCAATGTCATAATTAACTAGTTAGTCTCTCTAAGAATTTCTCCCACTGTTTCATGCTGTGATATTATTTTTGCTGGTAATATCTAAATCTTTACTTCTGCTCTTTTTGAAAACCCTATTTTAAAATAAGCAGTTCAATATAGAGATTACACAACTTCATGGTGAACATGAAAAATTGGACCGCCATAACCTATGTCAGATTCACCATGGTTGGGGGATTCAGGTTGCATTAGAAGCCCATATTACTACCTGAGGACATTCTGCCATCTTCTGCCTCAAAAGCCACAACATAGCCTACACTATAGAGTCACCAGTTTTTGAAGAACGTAAGACCAAAGTTTTCCACAGTAGAAATGGGGAAAGTTCTCCATTTTGGAGATGTTCTATATGTCAATATGTTCCAGGAGCACTATTTAAACCAGTTCATATGAATATCCAGGAGGAATTCTACAGAGAACTCTTCAAAGCAAATATATTAAAAACAATCTTGCCTTGTCTGTAGCTTGAATCATGTCAACTGGATTTTTATTTTCTCAGTGGAAACGTTTCGCTCCTTATCCAAGGAGCTTCTTCAGTCTGAGCAAAGTTTTTAAGGGAATCCTTAAATATGTTTCTAGGGTGGCTGTGTGACCTTGCACCTGGGGCTAGGTCATGGTTATTTGAGATGTTTATTTCTAAGTCCCTTTATCATCCAAAGGAGGATCGTTAAGATTACCTTGCTGTTGTTGAGATCAATCAACGTTTCCACTGAGAAAATAGAAATCCAGTTGACATGATTCAAGCTACAAACATTCTTTAGTGTTTCCCTTTTTCGGTATGGGCATATAAGTTGATTTTTTCCAACCTGATGTCCATTCTTGTGTTTTCCAAATTTGCTGGCATATGGCATGCATCACCTTGACAGCATCATCTTGCAAGATTTTAAACAGTTCAGCTGGGATACCGTCGTCTCCTGCTACCTTGTTATTAGCAATGTTTCTTAAGGCCCATTCAACCTCACTCTTCAGGGTGTCTGGCTCTAACTCACTGACCACACAGTCAAAGCTATCCCCAATATTATTATCCTTCCTGTACAGATCTTCCATATATTCTTGCCACCTTTTCTTTATCTCTTCTGCTTCTGTTAGGTCCTTGCCATCTTTGTTTTTGATCATACCCATTTTTGCCTAGAATTTACCTCCAATGTTTCTAATTTTCTGGAAGAGGTCTCTTGTCCTTCCTATTCCATTATCTTCTTCCACTCCCACACATTGCTTGTTTAAAAAAATAATTCCTTATCTCTTCTGGCTAACCTCTGGAATTTTGCATTTAATTGGGCATATCTCCCCCTATCACTGTTGCCTTTTGCTTTCCTTCTTTCTTGGGCTACTTCCAGTGTCTCAGCAGACAGCCATCTTGCCTTCTTGGTTTTCTTTTTCTTTGGGATGCTTTTTGTTGCCGCCTCCTGAACAATGTTGCGAACTTCTGTCCATAGTTCTTCCGGGACCCTATCTACTAAATCTAGTCCCTTAAATCTATTCTTCACTTACACTGCATATTCATTAGGAATGTTAGTGAGCTCCTATCTAACTGATCTGTGGGTGTTCCCTATTCTCTTTAGTCTGATTCTAAATTTTGCAATAAGAAGTTCGTGATCTGAACTACAGTCAGCTCCAGGTCTTGTTTTTACCGACTGTATATATGTCCGCCACCTTTAGCTACAAAGGATGTAGTCAATCTGATTTCGATGTTGACCATCTGGTGAAGTCCATGTATAAAGTTGTCTTTTAGGTTGCTGGAAGAGAGTGTTTGTTATGCACAGTGAATTGTTTTGGCAAAATTCTATCAGCCTATGTCCCGCTTCATTTTGTTCTCCTAGACCATGCTTGCCTGTAATTCCAGGTGTCGTTTGACTACCCACCTTAGCATTCCAGTCTCCTGTAATTAAAATAACATCTCTTTTTGGCGTATTTTTTGGTGTATCTTTTTGGCATATAGAATGATACTACTAGTCTATGCAATATGTATGTTTAGATACTGTAAAACGTTTGCATTTTCAGGTGTCACAGATGTTTAACAAAAAATGTTGCATGCCAATATTAGTGACAAATTCTGCACCTTAGAAAAAGAAAAATGAAGCCCTTTGATAAAGCTCACAGGACATTTTCTTGTTAAATTGTTTCCTGAAATGTTAGATTTCCAGAATTTTTAAGAATAAGGAAATGTTCTTCAAACATGTGTGACTTAACCTTGTGCCTCCAGCAGAACTACTTCATCAATGCCATAATGGATTTTACTTTCCAAGATTTATCTAATGAAAGTCTTTACTGTTGGGAATAAGTTGATCAACACCACTATGCAGTAATACAATAACATTCCTACAATTTACTACTTAAAATTAGACAAAATCTTTATGATGATCAAGTTCTGAAATATCATCTGTCTAGGATCATAAATTTAGCCTTTTCCTAAACTGGCCAACAAAAATTAAATCCAAAACTGGAGAATCTAGCCTCCCCATCCTTTATTACACTTTCACTATATATTGTCTGCCAAATGTTGTGTACTACCTGATATACAATTTATATTGATATACAGATTAGAAATATCCTCTTGTCAATGAGCCTAACTGCCAGCCTGGCACAGATTTCAACGGAAGTGAAATGGTGTGAAATGGTGCGATCCGCCCAAACAGACTCAGTCATGATATAGAGGGGCAGCACCAAACACCTGTTATCTTCCACTTAAAACTTTGCACAATGAACATAAATTTGGAAAAAAATTATTTTAAAAAGCCATCATAAAAGGTTCTAGCATTTTTTAATCTTCAAAAAGAAAAAGAAACAGAAAACTCTAAAGTGGAAGAATGCACAAAAATCTGCAAAGCTTACAGAGGCCTGTATCAAATTTGAATATTAATATTGTTTTTTCAGATTCTATGTAGTCAATTTTCCCTAGCCCATTTTTTCTAGTAGTGCTGTAACACAAGGGTAACTGTTTAGGAATAATCAGTTAGGAACTTATTACCTTTAATTAAAACAAACAAACAAATGCAAGTGATAGATGATAGATAGATAGATAGATAGATAGATAGATAGATAGATAGATAGATAGATAGATGATAGATAGATAGATGATAGATAGATGATAGATAGAGATAATTCTTTGAATGTAACTACTTTTTAAAATAATTAATTAAATCATTAATTTTTAAAAGCTTAGTTTGTGTACCAGAAATAGGAAACCTCACCGCAACCATAAATCATACACACACAAGAAGATTAGATTAATATTGCTTCATTTTACCTCAACCTTCAGATTTTAAAACTTCTGTCATGGGCCTGAATGTATTTCAGAATCACAAGCATATTGAAAATGCATAAAAGCAAGCTACTGCTTACTTGGCCTAGATAAATTTGGAATATTGCAAGTCTTTCTTAGTAGTCAAAGTATGTGCTCACTGGATTGAATCGTCAGCCTGTGTTAAGGTTTGAGAATAAAACCTGGAATTTACAGATAGAACAGACTGGAAATGTATTCAGTGTATCTAGGTGAAAGGGTATAGAAACTGCTATGTCATTCTATCAGGTGAAAGATGATGACACCTACTGGCAAGAGTATGCAAATGTATTATGTGGCTGATGCAATGCTACTGTAATGTGAGTCCTGATTGGACAGATATGTGTATAAAAGTACTGTGTAAAGGTGCTATTCTCTCTCTTTCATTTGATGTGCCATTGGACAACGTATCTGTATTACTTGGACTGCTGTGTATGAAGACTGTGTATGTATAATTGTAAATAGACTTTTTACCTAAACCTCATTTAGTGTGAGTCTGTTTTACTCCTATCAGGACTGGAAGAACGTATTGCTCTAAGGGTTCTTGGATATTGGGCCACCCAATATCCAAGAACCCTTAGATTCCATAGAATCTAAGAACCACCCGACAGCCTGGTTAACACAAGGGGAAAGCCACTGGAGATAGAAGCTATGATTTGTGCCTTAATGCTTTTTGGTATTTCAGGAGCAGCCAATGGTTGTAGCAGGCAGAACAATGACACCATGTCATCGTGTACATGGGGTTTTCTGAAATTTAGTTTTAGTTGTAGGACTTTTTTAAAAAGACTTATTCAGATGTGTTAAGCCAATCCAATGGTATATATACATTGAACTCTTTTGGTTCACACTGAAAATTGGCAGGATATCACAGTTTGAATATTTTTGCTGGTGAAATTCAGCAGCAGTCATGGAGTTTCCAGCTGCCATTTAAAAAAGGAGTGGTGGGCCATGTGCCCACAATGGCCAGAGGTTTTATGCTGCAGCAATGTCAAGCAATCCCATTGCTTGTCCCCAAGAGTCCTCTCTAATCACACCCCTGAAAATTAGCTGCACAACAGCCTTTGTATACCCTCCCCCAAGCCTGTAGTGCACACCGTAACATGGGCCCAACACTATTTAAAAATCAGAGCAAAACCCAATCCATCCAAAGGAATTTAAAAGTATAGAAAGAAAATCCCACCCTGTTTCCATAGACCAATCCTCAAACTGAGGCCCTTCCTCCCCCCCGAAAAGACTTGAGGTACAGTCCCACTCACCCAAAGGCTGTCTACCCCTGGAACAGACCTCAGCAAGGGAGGAAAAATACAAATACAAAAATACAAAGCTTAGAGAGCTTGTAAGTGCACAAAATTGGGTAAAATATTCTGTAACGCTGATCTTCCAAGATTGCATAACTAATCCTGAGCATTTGCCCTGATAGCTGTGTACTTTCAATTACAGTACTTGGAATTCAAAATGATTGTTCCATGATCTCTGCACAGTGCCTCGTACTACAATAGAGATTCTACCCACCTTGCCAAATTGCTTTATGTCATGGGGGCAGTCTACCTTGTTGAGGTATAGCATTGTTATGAGTTATTTCCTTGACCTCATGTGGCTATTAATAGTGACAAAGGAGGCCCCAAAAGCAACATGGCAGGCTTGCTCTATAAAAACAAGTAGCCACATGACTCCACAATGTTATTTTCAAGGGATGATTTGCTTGAAGCTTCAAATCAAAACCTTTATTATGGCCTTTAGGCCAGAGAACACAACAATAAAAATACATAAACCTATAAAAGGTAAAGGATCCCGCACACAGTCATATCCGACTCTAGGGGCCAGTGCTCATCTCCGTTTGTTAGCCGAAGAGCCAGTGTTGTCCGAAGATGCTTCTGCGGTCATGTGGCTGGCATGATGTGCGTGGAATGCTGTTACTTTCCCACCAAAGTGGTACGTACTAATCTACTTGCATTTGCATGCTTTCGAATTGCTAGGTTGGCAAGAGCTGGGGCGAGTGCGGGAGCTCACTCCGTTACGTGGTGCTCGGGTCTTGAACCTCAGAACTTGCGACCTTCTGATCGACAAGCCTCGCGTCTTACCCGCTGAGCCATCGCACCCCCACATAAACCTATAATTATTAATAAAACTAAAAAGTAGACATAAAATGGTGTAAAATTACATAAAATAAATTAATATAGTAACAATAATACAGATAACAGTGGCAATTACCCAAATTTGTACTAAACCTCAACCACAGGTAGGACAGATAGAAATATATTTATTTATTTATTTATTTATTTATTTATTTATTTATTTATTTATTTGAATTCTCGACCGCCCAACTCGAACAGGATGACTCTGGGCAGTTCACAACAATAAAAACAACATATGGTGGCACAAAATCAGGCAAGATATCAAATCAAATCAATCAAAGCTTAGCAAAGTCACTCTTTGCACAGCCCTACTAAATTGTACCCCTTCATGGATCACTGCCTTGTTGTGGCGAAGGGGCTTGCGTAACTCAATGAAGTCAGGTCAAGAAGAACAGGTCATGACGGAGAGTTCTGACAAAACGTGGTCCAAAACTGGAGGAGGGAATGGCAAACCACTCCAGTATCCTTGCCAAGAAAACCCATGGACAGTATCAAAAGGCTAAAATATATGATGCCGGAAGATGAGCCCCTCAGGTCGGAAGGTGTCCAAAATGCTACTGGGGAAGAGCGGAGGGCAATTCCGAGTAGCTCCAGAAAGAGTGAAACGGCTGAGCCAAAGCCGAAAGGACGCTCAGTTGTGGATGTGTCTGGAAGTGGAAGGAAAGTCCGATGCTGTAAAGAACAATATTGCATAGGAACCTGGAATGTAAGATCTATGAATCAAGGTAAGCTGGATGTGGTCAAACATGAGATGACAAGATTGAACATCGACATCTTGGGAATCAGCGAACTAAAATGGACAGGAATGAGCAAACTTAATTCAGGAGACCATTATATATACTACTGTGGGCAAGAATCCCTTAGAAGAAATGGAGTAGCTCTCATAGTCAATAAAAGAGTGGGAAAGGCAGTACTGGGGTACAACCTCAAAAACGACAGAATGCTTTCAGTTCAAATCCAAGGCAAACCATTCAACATCACAGTGATCCAAGTCTATGCCCCAACCACTGATGCCGAAGAAGCTGAAGTTGACTGGTTCTATGAAGACCTACAACACCTTCTAGAACTGACACCAACAAAAGATGTCCTTTTCATCATAGGGGAGTGGAATGCTAAAGTAGGAAGTCAAAAAATAACCGGAATAACGGGCAAGTTCGGCCTCGGAGTACAAAATGAAGCAGGGCAAAGGCTAATAGAGTTTTGTCAAGAGAACACGCTGGTCATAGCAAACACTCTTTTCCAACAACACAAGAGACGACTCTACACATGGACATCACCAGATGGTCAATACCGAAATCAGATTGATTATATACTTTGCCGCCAAAGATGGAGAAGCTCTATACAATCAGCAAAAACAAGACCTGGAGCTGACTGTGGCTCAGATCATGAGCTTCTTATCGCAAAATTTAGGCTTAAATTGAAGAACGTAGAGAAAACCACTAGACCAATCAGGTATGACCTAAATCATATCCCTTATGAATATACAGTGGAGGTGAGCAATAGATTTAAAGGATTAGATCTGGTAGACAGAGTGCCTGAAGAACTATGGATGGAGGTTCGTAACATTGTACAGGAGGCAGCAACTAAAACCATCCCAAAGAAAAAGAAATGCAAGAAATCAAAGTGGCTGACTGATGAGGCTTTACAAATAGCTGAGGTAAGAAGGGAAGCAAAAGTCAAGGGAGAAAGGGAAAGATATAAACAACTGAATGCAGAATTCCAGAGAATAGCAAGGAGAGATAAGAAGGCCTTCTTAAATGAACAATGCAAAGAAATCGAGGAAAACAATAGAATGGGGAAGACTAGAGATCTCTTCAAGAAAATCGGAGATATCAAGGGAACGTTTTGTGCAAAGATGGGCATGATAAAGGACAAAAAAGGCAGGGACCTAACAGAAGCAGAAGAGATTAAGAAGAGGTGGCAAGAATACACAGAAGAACTATACAAGAAAGATCTTAATATCCCTGATAAATACGATGGTGTGGTCACTGACCTTGAGCCGGACATCCTAGAGAGTGAAGTCAAGTGGGCCTTAGGAAGCATTACTAACAACAAAGCTAGCGGAGAAGACAGTATCCCAGCTGAGCTATTTAAAATCCTAAAAGATGATGCTGTTAAAGTGCTGCACTCAATATGCCAACAAATTTGGAAAACTCAACAGTGGCCACAGGATTGGAAAAGGTCAGTTTACGTTCCAATTCCAAAGAAGGGCAATGCCAAAGAATGCTCAAACTACCGTACAATTGCGCTCATTTCACATGCTAGCAAGGTTATGCTCAAAATCCTACAAGCTAGGCTTCAGCAGTATGTGAACCGAGAACTACCAGAAGTGCAAGCTGGGTTTCGAAGAGGCAGAGGAACTAGAGATCACATTGCCAACATTCGCTGGATCATGGAAAAAGCAAGAGAGTTCCAGAAAAACATCTACTTCTGCTTCATTGACTACGCTAAAGCCTTTGATTGTGTGGATCACAAAAAACTGTGGCAAAGTCTTAAAGAGATGGGAGTACCAGACCACCTTACCTGTCTCCTGAGAAACCTGTATGCGGGTCAAGAAGCAACAGTTAGAACCGGACATGGAACAACCGACTGGTTCAAAATTGGGAAAGGAGTACGACAAGGCTGTATATTATCACCCTGCTTATTTAACTTATATGCAGAGTACATCATGAGAAATGCCGGGCTGGATGAATCACAAGCCGGAGTTAAGATTGCCGGGAGAAATATCAACAACCTCAGATATGCAGACGATACCACCCTAATGGCAGAAAGTGAAGAGGAACTAAAGAGCCTCTTGATGAGGGTGAAAGGAGAGAGTGCAAAAGCTGGCTTGAAACTCAACATTAAAAAAACCCAGATCATGGCATCTGGTCCCATCACTTCCTGGCAAATAGAAGGGGAGGAAATGGAAGCAGTGACAGATTTTATTTTCTTGGGCTCCAAGATCACCGCAGACGGTGACTGCAGCCATGAAATTAAAAGACGCTTGCTCCTTGGGAGGAAAGCTATGGCAAACCTAGACAGCATATTAAAAAGCAGAGACATCACCTTGCCGACAAAGGTCCGTATAGTTAAAGCTATGGTTTTCCCAGTAGTAATGTATGGCTGTGAGAGTTGGACCATAAGGAAGGCTGAGCACCGAAGAATTGATGCTTTCGAACTGTGGTGCTGGAGAAGACTCTTGAGAGTCCCTTGGACTGCAAGGAGGTCAAACCAGTCAATCCTAATGGAAATCAACCCTGACTGCTCATTGGAAGGACAGATGCTGAAGCTGAAGCTCAAATACTTTGGCCACCTAATGCGAAGAGAGGACTCACTGGAAAAGACCCTGATGCTGGGAAAGACTGAAGGCAAAAGGAGAAGGGGACGGCAGAGGATGAGATGGTTAGATAGCATCACCGATGTAATGAACATGAATTTGAGTAAACTCTGAGACACAGTGGAGGACAGGAAGGCCTGGCATGCTATGGTCCATGAGGTCACGAAGAGTCGGACACGACTAAATGACTGAACAACAACAACAACTAAATAGTAAAGTAAGGGCCGCCGCAAGCAGGGTTGTGCAAGTTGTGCACTGCACAAAGGTGCCATGACACGGGGGACGCCAAACAATGGGAATGGTAGTAGCTTAGTGCTGCATTGCAGGGCACCAGGTTGGGGAAAGAAGTCTATCCAACCTGGATCTTCTACATGCAGTGTAGAAGGAAAGGGAGAACAAAGCACCAGGAAGCTAAAGCTGCCCCATGACATGACTTGACACTCTGGCAGCAAAAATCTTTTTGCACAAAGGCACCTAACAGGTAAAGTGTATCGATATCTTTAGTTATAATTCATCATTGTTGTTTGTAACACTGCACCCTGGGAAACCTTTGCAGAGATGAGCCCAATGAAGAAATACATTCAAGTTTTACTGAAAAAATACTGAAAAAAAATCATAAACATCAAGTTCAGCTCCTGGTGACTGCATGGTCTTGTCCATGTTGCTTTTCTTAATAATATAATATAACATAATTTCTCATTACCTTCTTCCTGGATTTTTCCTTTTTAAATTTTCTAGTCTAGTTGATAGCTTAGTGTTTCTGGGGAGTCTTCCATTCAAAGAATAGCCAGTTTTAACTCTGCTTAAAATTTTCAAGATCAGGCAAGGTGGATACTGCCATCATGCTAGATTTGTGTTTTTTTGTTTTTTTAAAGGAAAGTATTTAATAAGGATGAAGAACAAAAAGGAAGGAACCAACAACTCTAGCAATACTTAACGCTGCACTGGATTCTTGATAGTTCCTGCATTCTTGATGTAACTGATTGACTGGAGTTGTTAAGTTCATAGTCATGGCATTTGAATGACATACTTATTTGCACAACCATCTGAGCAGGTTTTTTACAAAACCAGTAAGAAGTGCAACTTGATAGCACTCTGAAATCTGTAATGCTGGAGGTTGCATTTTATAAATTGCTTTCTGTCAAAGACTTCAAATTTAGCTCAGGCTGCTGATAACCTCTTTGATAAACCGGACCACTCTTATTTTAAGAAAATGCATGCAAAGAAAATAACCACTCTATTCATAGCTTGTAAAGATCTGCATAACATATTCAACTCCATTTTTTCTGAAATGCCTTCAACAGATTAATTTTTTCTACAGTTTATGGTCTCAACATGAATTGCCCACCACAGACTCATCATTAACTGAAGTTTCTCCAATGGCATTTTTTGGTTTTGTTTATGTGCATCTTGTTGCACACAAACAATCTTATTTTAATACTACTTATGGATATATTAAGAATATACTTGACTGCATTGGAAATTTAATCAGAATAAGAACAGCAAAGGGATGGCTTATTATTGAAAAAGAAAGGCAAGGGTACCCAGAAATCACCTGTACTTGTCGGGTTGGAGATTTGAATTCAGCAGGAGACCTTGTAAGATGATGTGTTTCTGAGCATGTGTAGAGTGCTAAAAGAATACCAAGTAATTAAGTAGCAGCAGGTCCCATTCAAAAAGAAAAATGTTCCTAATGCCCCTAATGGATGCAGAGGATAGGGTTAGCAAAGCTATCAATGAATGCTAACAGATATTAATAAGAGTCCCCAGGTATGGAGGAGATGGGCGGTGATACAAATTTAAATAATAAATAAATAAATTTCAAATAGAAGATAAGGATATTAAGAAACACATAGGAGAGAAAAGCCTCACTTCTACCTAAGCTACATCTTAGAAAGAGAAGAGAGTGAAAAACAGAAAGGCCCTTGGTCTTTTAAAGACAGAGATTCACTTAACAATAGGCCAGGTGACCCCAGTTGCATGGACAGTGTACAAAGACTAGGGGTGTCCCCAGGTGTGGTCAAAACAGCAATATGGTGGCCACAATGGTGCTATTAAAGCTTTACCTGCTTTTCTGTGCATGTTGGAGCTTTGACTGCACCGGCCCGGCACCACCTTGACTTTTTGACCATACCCCCTGTGGACAGTCCTGGTGAAGACCCTTCCCATGATCTACCTTTTCATTTAATCATTAACAGATTAACCTTCAAAATTAAATAGGGAAAGAGGAATAGTAAATCAGCCCTGATCTCAGAACTGATCCTTTTGGAAATAGGAAAAAGCTTGATAAGTGCGCTGAATGAGATCTGTAAAAGGACAGTATTACTGAGATGCTCTAGCACCTTCTCCCATTTTCCTAAGCCTTCAAAGGTCTCAGAATATGTAGTAATTCTGTTTTTCCTTGGAAGTGCTCCTCCCTCCCTTTTCATAGTCAGACCGATTGAAATATGAGACTGTCCTTCAGGTTGTTATAATAAAGCTATAATGTGCTAAAACTCTGTATTTTCCTGGATATTTGGCAACTTTTACATACACCAGCAAAGTTCAGTCAACCCAGCCAAGTCATATGGTTTTGTTAATATTATTATATTTTGTTCATGTTATTACTGAGGATCCCAGAAATATGAAATCCTTATTGTGTAATCTTATAGTTTGCCTAAGCCAGAGCTTTCCAAACGGTGTGTCGCGACACATTAGTGTGGCGGCTGCAGTGTTTGGGTGTGTGGCGGCTGCTGCTGCCTCCGAGCCCTGCTAGGATTCTGCGCAGGTCCTAGTGCCTGCCTTGTGCCTTGCTGCCTCCAAACCTGCTGTGATTCCGCGCAGGTCCTAGTGCCTGCCTTGTGCCTTGCTGCCTCCAAACCTGCCCTGCCAGGATTCTGCGCAGGTCCTAGTGCCTGCCTTGTGCCTTGCTGACTCCAAACCAGCTGTGATTCCACGCGGTCCTAGTGCCTGCCTTGTGCCTTGCTGCCTCCAAACCTGCTGTGATTCTGCGCAGGTCCTAGTGCCTGCCTTGTGCCTTGCTGCCTCCAAACCTGCTGTGATTCTGCGCAGGTCCTAGTGCCTGCCTTGTGCCTTGCTGCCTCCAAACCTGCTGTGATTCCACGCAGGTCCTAGTGCCTGCCTTGTGCCTTGCTGCCTCCAAACCTGCTGTGATTCCGTGCAGGTCCTAGTGCCTGCCTTGTGCCTTGCTGCCTCCAAACCTGCCCTGCCAGGATTCCATGCGGTCCTAGTGCCTGCCTTGTGCCTTGCTGCCTCCAAACCTGCTGCGATTCCACGCAGGTCCTAGTGCCTGTCTTGTGCCCTGCTGTAAGAGTGTGTCGCGAAATGATGCCCTGCTGTAAGAGTGTGTCGCAAAATGATGCATGTCTAAAAAGTGTGTCACCAACATGAAAAGTTTGGAAAGCTCTGGTCTAAGCCAATGAAAAGTTCCTCATGTGACCAAATAGCTTGCAACACACACACACACACACACACACACACGTATATGCAATCCTCAGATTTTTCTGATTTTCTTGATTCTACAAAAGTATGAATCCTAGACTTTCGTTTTTTTTTCACTTAAAAGAAAAAAAAGTTTATACAAGAGATAGGCACAGCAGCAGTATTATGCTTGAAAGGCATGCATTTGGAATATCCATTTGAGGAGTTCACAGTGTGAATGTGATGATTAAGTACCTCTTTCTTGATGGGAAGTCTGTTGAATAGCATTATTACCACAACACATTTCCTAAGTTGAACATGCTGTGCTGTTTTAATAGACCAGAATAACTATCATTACAGTCCTTTATGCTAGGTTTGCTTATTTATTGTGCATGCTAAATCCTAAATTTCTAGCTTTTCAAGGCATACATTATGGGGGCAAACAATTTCCACAAATGGTTCAAAAATTAAATAAAAGCATGGCATATATATTTAGTAATTGAAATCAAACAAAAACATTTCATGCAATGAAAAAATATACCGGTATTATACATTTTTCATGGACTCATCACAGGGTTTGTATATCGTCTTGCTAATTTGGAAAAGAAACCATTCATTTCCTTCCAGGGATGTGAGTGCTGGGTCATGGACTCCCACAGAAATGCAGCTGTAGAAGTCTTGAGATTTGGGGACAGACTGAGGTAAAGCTATCGTTAGGGAAGGAGGAAACAAGCATCATGAAAGGGCAGTAAGAAGTTAGTTACCTGATTTGCTAGGGCAATTCTATGCTCCTTATAAGGGTAGATGAGGGGCAAAGGGTATTGGATGAGGGCTACTCCACTGAGAAAGAAAAATATCAGCCACTGGAAAGATATGTCCACAGCCAGAGGTCCTCTGACACTGCAACAAAATCATCCTCCTTGTCCCGCAGCTGTAGTTCAGTCAGCAAGGGAAGAGAGAAAAGGGGGCATTCTGGCATATCATAGATTTTCAAGAACGGAAGCCTCCTAATTCCTTAAGCTCTGGTTACAGCTTCCAAAACAGTCCAAAATCATGTTGCCGGTTTTGTTGAAGTTCTCTCATGTGGTATAGTTGAGAAGGAGAAGTAATAGCTTCTGTTCTGGCTAGAGCAAGTTGGCTCAACTTTGAATGTAGTGATTGCTCCTCATCATTGTCATAGGATTGTTCTTGCTTTTGGGGGGGGGGGCATTTGTAATTCTGCCTCAGGTAGGAACATGTCTTGAGTCAGTCCTCTTGTATTATGGCATTTGTTTTTTGTACATTAATTAATATTAACAAATTAATATTTATTAAGCTTAGATCCCACCTTTCATTCAGGAGCTCAAGGCAGCATATATATCACTCCTTCCTGCTATTTTTCTCCACAACAGCCCTGTGAAATAAGTTAGCCTAAGAGTCCTTAGTGCACTTCTGTAGTTGATGGTAGACTTGAACTTGTGTCTCCCTCCTGCAGTGTGTATGTGTGTGTGGAGGGTCAAACTGATGAAAGCAGAGTCAGGGTACCGCAATTCCCACCCTTTTTTACATGGATCACAACATTCCATGCAGGCCCCAAAAGGTGGACCTCAAGGTACAATACTGCAGACACTGCTGTCACCCTTTTCCTAATCCAACACCTTAACTACAACACCACACTAATTATCCTTAATTTTTAATGTTTTAGTGAACAAATGGGATAAAACCAATATGTACTTAATATTTATTTATTTATTTATTTATTTATTTATTGTGATATTTATACCCCGCCTATCCCCTCCCTAATGGAGGACTCTAGGCGGCTTACATCAACAATCCTTTTATACAATTATACAATTATACAATTCACTGCACATGAAGGGAGGGGGTAAGGGAACCGACTCTTCTAAGGCTCCGGACTACAATTCCCAAGATGCCTTGAGCAGGCTGCTGACTTCCTGTAGATGTTACTTCCGGGTTTGTCGTCACTGCCGCCATTCGATCTTCCTCCGATCTTTTTTCTCCTCCGGTGGAACCGACTTCCCGACAGGACGCCAGCAAATTTTCCCACTTAAGGTGGTACCCATTTATCTACTTGCTAGGCTTTCAAACTGTTGGGTTGACAGGAGCTGGGACTAGCAACGAGAGCTCACCTTGTTGCGTGGGGCGTTCAAACTGCCGACCTTCTGATCGGCAGTCTACAGCTCAGCAGTTTAACCTGCTGAGCCACCGCGTCCCTAATATGAAGAGACATGGGATTAAGCATATTAATAAAGTAATGACTGTGGACTTAAACAGCATAAAATTACTTTGCAGAATTCAATTTGTATTTCATATATTCCATCATAGTCTTTCCAGCATCTGTTGTCCACCCACAGCTTTAACCATACTTATTCCCAGCCTGGCTGGGGCTGCAAGTCAAAGTCCCAGAATTCAGCTATGTTGGCTGTGAATTCTGGGTGTTGCAGTCCTGGAACATCTGGAAGGGATCAAATTGTAGAAGGCTGATTTAGCAATTAGAACCTTGATACTCACGTGGATGACTCTTTCATTATGGATATTAAACAATAGTTCATGGAGAAGAGGCAAATATGTTTGGTAAGGTTGCATTATGATTAAAGATAAAGGTACCTCGACATAACCTTACAGTTATAACTTGTATTTATGAAATACTATACTTAAAAGTCACCATTTAAATACAAATTCAATTCTACATAAGTCAACACATCTCACTATTTATGCTGTGACTATGGAGTATTAAAAAGTACATTCTGCTCCCAGGTTCAAATTTTCTGAACTTAAAAAGCAAAGTAATTACAAAGGGCTACTCTTAAATACCAAGAACAATTGCTTCAGATGTTAATCATATTTGTAGAGGGCACTATATTGTACTTTGATTCTATGCTTTTTTACTTCTGGGATGTTCTTAATTTTCTTTTCACCCATTCCCTTTAAATATTTACATTTTTGGAAGCTGTCTTTCAGCAGACCTTTAAGCCCTTTCTTTATGATTTGTGGAGGAATAACATCTTGTCTGTGAATGTACACCATAGTTCTGAAAGTAGTGGCAATGGTTGGGAAAAGATAATGAAGAAGTGGTTCAAGTGCACCAGATTAAAACAGTCCAATAGTTTAAGTATAGATAATAGCATGAGAAAAAAAATCCACTTGGATCAGAGAAAAACGTCATGTGGCCCTCCAGCATCGGTTCCTGAAAGTAGTCAGAGAATCCATGAGCACTGCAGGAAGATACTAGTCCTTCCCGTTTCCCAGTCCTAGAAGATTCTATTAGTACGTAGTAGCAGGATTCAGATTCTATTAGTAGATAGTAGCAGGACTGTCCTGGCAAGTAACTGCTGACTTGCTAGCAAGGCTCAATAGGAATGCTAGCACTCCCAACCTATGTCTATATAGTGCTAAATCTGTCACCGACCTTGGTTGCTGCTTTGTGAGATTAAATGATAAACTTCCTGATTCATCACTGACCAAGAGATACATTTAGTACTTTAAGATCACAGCTCCTTGGAGAATATTATCACATGCTAAAAATCCTTAACCTAAAATTGCTTGTTAGTTTTCACTTCTGCTATACTCTAAATTCCCAATAAGCAGAAAGGTGAGAAGTGCAATAATAATCTAATCCCTTTCCAGGATAATTATCAAAGTCCATCAGTGAAGTCTGGTTGTCTTTCCCCAAAGTTCAACTTTTTACATTGAATCTCAGTTCCTCAGTGATTCTGCACAGTATGTTTGGATCTTCATCATCCAGAAAAATTGGTTTCAGGGACTTCCGGGGGGAAATGGTGGATTACAGAGCTGACAGCCGTAGCGGATAAGAGGAGCCAGTGCAGATTCTGGCTCTTTGGAACCCTCTCCAGATCAAGGAGAGGACTGGATCACCCACACGTACTTTGTACAGAGGCTCAATGCATAGAAATCGCCCAATTGCTATCTCCAGCAGGTCATGGGAAACACCTTGCCAAGCCACAGTTTGGAGCCTTCAAATGGATACTAGATTTGCTTTTACTTCCTCTCTTAATTAACATCCAAAACTATCTATTTGTCCTGTTCCGACTAAGGCTGGACACGGAAGCGTTACTGAAATTAACTTTATTTACACGGTTACACAAGCAGCCCAATTTATACTGTCCTCTTCTTCTTCTGCAGACTGTACCACAACAAGTCTGGGGAATGCTCCTGGCCCAACCGGAAGGACCAGAGCAGAGCTTTCCAAACTGTGTGTCGCGACACAAAAGTGTGTCGCCACACACAGCGTGGTGTGTCGCCAAACCACCCGGAAGCGGTGGCGCGCGCGTGCATGGTGGCCGCCATGCACGTGTGCGCCGCCGCATGCCCCCCGTGCCACCGCATGCCCCCCGCGCCGCCACCGTGCACGCGCCGCCGCACGCCCCCGCGCCGTCGCCGTGCGTGCGCGCTGCCGCACACCCCCCCGCGCCGTCGCCGTGCGCGCACCGCCACTGCCACTGGTGTGTCGCCAGTGGCAGCACTTTGGAAAGCCCTGGACCAGAGAGCGTGCAGGCGCGGTGGTAGATGCTGCAGCTGGCGGCAATCCGGAGGTGGAAGGCAAGGTGACCGCGGGCGTGGAGTTAGCTTGGCTGTCAGGGCTGGAAGTAGACCGAGGCCCGACAAAGGCAGCCCACTGGTGACTGGCGTCGGCTGGGCTTGGCTGATGCTCCTTGCCGGTGGGCGTCTGGGTAGACCGGGGCCCAACAAAGGCAACCCACTGGTGACCGGCGTCATCTGGGCTTGGCTGAGGATCTGGGCTAGTGGGTGTCTGGGTAGACCGGGGCCTGACAAAGGCTGCCCACTGGTGACCGGCGTCGGCCGGGCCCGGAGCGGAGGGCAACGGAGAATCGGTGGCTTGGGCAGTCGAGAGAGGAGCAGGCAAGGAGGTGGCGCTTACCCCGGTGCTGGCTTCTTCCGCAGGAAACGAGGAGGGCTCCGAAGGACATCCTGGAGCTGGAATCTCGCGGGACAGAGGTGCAGCGACAGGAAGAGGTTCGGGCATGAGGCTTGGCAGGGCAGCAAGGTAAGGCTTGGTTCCAAGGTTTGGTGCAGTGGCGAGGCAAGGCGTAGAATCAGGGTCCGGTACGGCAGCAAGGCAGGGCTCTAGATCGAGGTCCGGGGCGGCAGCAAGGCAAGGTTCTGGGTCGAGGTCTGGGGCAGCAGCAAGGTAGGGCTCGGAAGCAGGGTCCGGCGCAGAGTCTAGAGGCTTCGGTGCTGAGCATGTAGAACGGTTGTCTCCGGCAATGGAGGTAAGTCGCGCCAGCCTTTTATTTCGTTTTTCATGCCTTGGGAAAGCAGGGGCCAATTGGGCTTCACATTGCTTGGCCTGCTTTTCTGCTCTCCTTTGGCGCGCGCTGATTGGCGGAGGCGTCTTTCTTTCCGAGCCTCTGCCAATCAGCGTTTCCGGGTCTCCAGTCGGTTTTGCGCCAAACCAGCTGCCTCCTGTGATTGGCTCCTCCTCCAACTCCGAGTCCGGCATGTCGGCCGGCAGCCAGGTAAGTCCCCGAAACCTCACACTATTAATGTTTTCTTTGAAAATTAGGAACCTTCTGAAGTGCAGGTCTCAGCACACTGGGAGAATTTCCTTCAATCCTTGATGTAAGAAGATTTTTGTAAGTTTAAAGGTTAAAAAGAACAACTTTGACTTTTGAAAATAGCAAAGGAAGTTTAAAATTGACTTTGTATAGTCATAGTGCCAGAAGGATTTGTAACAAGTTTTTATGGACTGTTTAAAATTTTATATAAAACGTATTTTAAGTCTTTGAAATTAAATGTAAGAACTCTGTGGAGTCCTTGGTGCGCTCTGAACCTTGTTGTTTTCTTGCAGACGTTTCATTGTCAGACTAGGCAACATCTGAAGTGGCACTGAAGATGTTGCCTAGCCTGGCAATGAAACGTCTGCAAGAAAACAACAAGGCTCAGAGAGCACCAAGGACTCCACTGTTCAACCCTGAGCTACAAATATTCTCTTCGTTTGTAAGAAATCTCTTGTGGGAAAGTCCTGCCAGTGAAAAATAGACATATGATAAGAGTGGACTTTGAAGTTTAACTAGAGGGAACCAGAGAGCATTTAAAGGGGAAGTTACAGTACCTATTAATATAATGGAGCAGCATTATCTGACTTTAAAAGAAAATAAGTCTGTTTGGGAACATTACACTCAGGATTTACTTTTAAAGATATCTGCTACTACAAAAATGGATTTAACAGAGGCTATAGAGGAACAGATGCTATCAGATAAAAGAGAGACTAAGGCTGTTTCACATGTGGATTTGAAGACGGATCACAAAAACGATACAGAAAGAGATGCTGTGGTTTTGAAAAGTGATTCAAAAATGCCAGAGTACAACAGTGATATGGAAAAAGATGTCAAAATGGAGAATCAAAGGAAAGGGATCATACAAATAATAAATCAGAAGAGTGAATTGGAAAGACTTTTAATCTTGGATTTACAAAAAGAGTGTGTTAAACCAATGAAGTTGTTTCTGGGAGGAGACAAACAGAAAGTACTGAGGTTGTTCCTGAAAGGAAACAAAGACATGGTAAGAAATGAAAACAAGAAAGAAAGAAGGGATGTGAGATGGGAAGAAGAGATTCTTTTTTTCTTTTTTTCTTACTAGAGAAGGTGTTAACTTATTGAACTTGTTTATACTTGTCTGGAGGGGAGGGGGAGGATATTTTCTTTATCTTTTTATCTTTTTCTCTATTTCTTTGTATTTCCTTTTTTTCTTCCCTTTTTATACTTCCTTAGTTTGTATTAGTTTTTTTATCTTTGTATGTGTAAACTTTAATAACATTATTACAGAATAATTGGTGTCAGGTAACTTGGCTAACGCTTCATTCATCCCAACCCTTTAATCTCCACAGCTAAGCCTGCAATCCTAAACACACTCACCATAAATCAAGTTCAGAGTTATTTGGTATTAAAGAGTTACCAATTACATATTTGAATACTTCATGCAAACAAGCATTTTCAGTTCTTTAGATACATTACAAAGAAAACAAATATTTTATAGAGCTCATCCAGGAAGAATTCAGTATCTGTTTTTTTCTTTTTAATCGGCAGGAAACTTTGGGAAAGAAATGTTTCCCCAGAAAGTCTTATGGTTGTGCTGGTGACAGCCATAGTAGAAACAGGAAAAGGCAGTTCTGGCAAATGCAGCATTAGAGCACAGAATCAATTGGTCCACAACAACAGGGATTTTTCATATATCCTCTTCTTCTGTATCCATGAAATTAACTGCCTGAATTTGGAAGAAAAGGAGAAGAGAACAAAGCAAATCCCGGGCAAAGCGCCATATATTTTGACAAATTGTAATGACCTTTCCTCATTTGTCAGGCTCAGCTGCTCTTGCACCTGGGAAAACTCATACCAACCTTTGCGCCGTTCCACTAAATTGGCTATTTTCAGATAATCAAGTCAAGCTCTCTTAGAAAGGAGGAATGGAATCCGGGAGGGGGACTTTGGGCTACGATGCTTCCTTCCCAGAAGCAATCACACTTGAGCACTAACCAAAGGCTACTGCAAATGTAAAACATTGTGGTAAAGTTCTACACATAGCCAAGTTGCATGGGATTGTCTGCACCTTGAACTATAGGTAAAATTGCCTCTGCCCCCTGATGCCTTCCCAGCCTGTTGCAAAGGGACAGATAGGAGAATTCAGATTGATTTAATTTTGATTGAAGAGAACCTATTAAAATTCTCTTTTCTCCACTATTAGATGAGACATGGGGAGAAAGTCAAATGGCATTGGTTTCTCTCTTAAATATTAAGGATCGAATCACTTCCAGTGGTAGAGTTTCTTTCTTTCTTTCTTTCTTTCTTTCTTTCTTTCTTTCTTTCTTTCTTTCTTTCTTTCTTTCTTTCTTTCTTTCTTTCTTCTTTCTTCTTTCTTCTTTCTTCTTTCTTCTTTCTTCTTTCTTCTTCAGAATTACATGCCAAGCAAGTATACCATTATCCTCTCCAAGCTGAGAATAGCTGCATAGATGAACATGTGGGTTGGTTGTTTATTCTCATAAGAATTTACTACAATCCCCAGATTTCTTCATAACAATTAGAGACTTAAAAATTCGGAGAAATTGAAAAATAACATATGTATCCATCTCTAAGGATTACGAGGCCAATTCCATTGGAATCAGTTGAGCAACCACCTGCTAATTAACTCCTCTTTCTCACAGTCATTTATTAGCAGGCATTTACAGTTGACAGTAGCAAGAGGAAAGAAGAGACCCCCATGATATTTCCATCATCTTACCTGAGATACAAAAATGCAATTTTCTCCCCATCCGCAGCCTTTTTGAAACTTCAACATCCTACAGCTTC
Organism: Charina bottae; assembly: GCA_023362775.1. Taxonomy (NCBI): domain Eukaryota; kingdom Metazoa; phylum Chordata; class Lepidosauria; order Squamata; family Charinaidae; genus Charina; species Charina bottae. The sequence continues at coordinate 95,067,561 of JALMGJ010000002.1, read as the reverse complement.
ATTTTTACACCATTACAATGGAGCTGTGGTCTAGGCCAGAAGCGCCCCCACCCCAATCTTTAATCCACAGTAAAGTATATATTTTAACAATCACAATGCAGCAACCAAAGCTTCCTATTTAATAGCATGGTAGCTGAACCAGGAAATACAAAACAGCCTGTTAAATTATTAAATTATTAAATTGACCATTAAATTATTAGTGCTTCCTAGTTTGATAGTGTGAGAAAAAAATCAAGCAAAAGTCTGTTGTTTTTTTAAATAAAATTCCAATGCTGTATTAAAAGTCATGCTGGGGCAAGCATCATAATTAATATACTCTACTTTTATCTTCAAATAAATGAGCCAAGATTCAGTGACTAAAACCCTGAAACTTTTAATATAATTCTTTGACTTATATTCCTTGTTTTTTATAAGAATACATTTTATATCAAAAATCATATTCTGCAGAGAAAAATTAATTAATGTAGGCAAAAACACATTGACAGTGCATGAATACTTTTAATCATATTTATTTAGCCTTACAGTTCCACAGACAATATTTATATTCAAAAATAAAGTAATTACAAAATTATAAAAGTTGCCCCAAACATGCAATTCATGACCATCTCTCTTTTTCTTTTTCTTTTTTTCTCTGACAAGTTCTAACTGCCTGAACAAGTCCCTGCAGTTTCCTTGGCAAGATTTTCAGAAGTGGTTTGCCATTGCCTCCTTCCTAGGGCTGAAAGAAAGTGACTGGCCCAAGGTCACCCAGCTGGCTTTGTACTCGTGGTCTCCCGGGTTCTAGCCTTAACCACTATATTAAACTGACTGTCTTGTTGAATCTACCCTCTTGATAAGGTCCTGCCAGCATATTTCACACAGCAGGAATACTTCATGTAAAAGAGCTTTGGTGTGAAAAACTCTTCTTCAAGAACTCCATATGGCACACAGCACTTTGACACTTCGATTAAATTAACAGCTTGTCTTTCTCTGGATCTCCTTTACAGATTATAAAAATTTGTTACATAAACTAAGGATGGTCTCCCCTCCCCCAATGTGAAGACACTATGGCTGCAAAGGTTTTTGAAATACACTATTTAAAACTATCAGAACACTGGCACAAATCTAGGGACAAATTTAGAAATGAAACTGATCAAATTAAACAGTTTTGATTAAACTTACTATCAGTAAGTCAGGACAACATCACCAAATCCTCAGAGTATTTCTAACTTTAGACAAAGCCTGATTTCATTTTCTCTATAATTACATCCTCAGAAAGCCTCTGCCTGCCCTTTATCCAGTTTGATTATCAATGCTATAAAGCACAGGAACCTTTCAGTCTGGTTTGTTTCATGTGTCAATCAATTTTTTTCCCGCATCAACAGTAACAGCACTCCTCTATTTACAATAATGCTTTCTACATTGAAACAGTGGCCCATCAAGGGAGACTTGCACTTTTTCTGTGTAGCAGTCTTCATTCTGAAACAGGGGAAATGGTGGACAGCTCCCTATCCAAATGACGCTGGAGTACTGTGTGTCTTTTGTGCTGTGGAGTATGGTTTGAATGGACATCTCAGGCTGTAGATTATGCTTATCACTTTTCCATTATGGTTCTTGGATACATCATCCCGATCCACCACTTTGTTCCATTTATGGTGCAGAACGTAGCAAAGATCCTTTGCATCCTACTTTCCATCTCTGTTCTGCGGCTATTATGCACATAAAAGGGTTAACAGCCAAAGGCCCCTCCCTTTGAGACTCTTTATGCTAATCATCTACAGTATTATTTATGGTGGCTCTGGAAAGTTTTGTGTTCTTCTCATATATAGGTATGAGAATATAGGTTTTTATTACTAAGTCCTTCATGAGTTTTTCCTTGTTTTTATATTTAATAAATAAGCATCAAGCTATATTTTTCCTAGGTGAACTGAGTGGTGTGTGTGTGTGTGTTTGCTCTGATCTGGATACAGGTATTGAATTGGAGTGTGCTGAGCAAAAACTAAATTTCCCAGCAACAGGAACCATACCTTTTGTTCTTCTTTCCCATTAGTAGAAAAAATATATGATAGAATGGCTGCATGATTACTTCTTTGAAATTGTTTGAAAAGTTCAGTCTGTTTTGCAGATTGGAAAGGGATCCACTTTCTGATATTATTTCCTCAGAGGTTCCTTAGAACAGAGCTTTCCAAACTGTGTGTCAGGACACGTTAGTGTGTCAGCTGCAGTGTCTGAGTGTGTCTCGGCTGCTGCTGCCTCTGAGCCCTGCCAGGATTCTGTGCAGGTCCTAGTGCCTGCCTTGTGCCTTGCTGCCTCCAAACCTGCCCTGCCAGGATTCTGCGCAGGTCCTAGTGCCTGCCTTGTGCCTTGCTGCCTCCAAACCTGCCATGATTCCGTGCAGGTCCTAGTGCCTGCCTTGTGCCCTGCTGTAAGAGTGTGTCGCGAAATGATGCATGTCTAAAAAGTGTGTCACCAAAATGAAAAGTTTGGAAAACTCTGCCTTAGAAGATTCCCTAAACTTCTGGTGCAGGTTTTGGGCCTGTTTGTGCATTGGGAACTCTGTTACACTCAAGAGACAGAGGGTGCACAAACATTCTGCAGAAACTGAACCTCAGTCCATGTTGAGTATGCATCCTGTGTCATTATGAATCTAATGTCCCTGATCTTTATTGAAACCTACTGTATATGTGGTTTCTGCAAAGACTTTAATCTGCTCTCTGGTCTGAACTGGAGATGAACTAGAACAATATTTATATAGTTGTCACTTCATGGCCATAAACTATAAATGCTAAATCTTTATTGACAGTAGCCCAACAAACAATGCCCAAAGACATAACCTTCTTTTTAGGAATGCCTCGGTGTTCTTAATATGACTGGCTAAGCCTTAGAGTTTCACAGAGTCAGAGGGTTGGCAGGGATCTTGAAGGCAGAGAGCCTTCCAAGGGCAGGAATCCTCATACCATCCCAGGCAAATGGCTGACACCCCCTCCCACCCTTTGCTTGAAAATATCCCAGGATGGAGCCCTCACAACTCCGGAAGGCAGACCGTTTCACTGCTTAATGGCTTGCACATTCAAGAAATCCCTTGTTATTTTGAGATCGGTCATGGTCAGGAAATGTCTCCTCATTCTGAGTTTCAAGAATTACTATTCTAAATCCCCAACCAGCAATTCTCATTTTCTTTTGTGCAAACAGGGTCCCTGTCCCTGAGTTGGTCAGCTCTCTTTGGCCCAGTTATACGCTCAATTCCAAGTGGAGTGTGGATGTTGCATGAGCAACATTCTTGTTTGACAAAAGTAATGTTTCCCCAAAACACATCTTGATAGTATACTTTAACTGGGGGAACCAGTCTGCATTTTACACATTTGTGTGTATTGTGTAAAATGGTTTGAACATGAAGCCTTATCCATAGAAAACCAAAATCATAGTCAAAATGTATAAGCTAAAAACGGTTAAGAAAGGAACTGACAAATGAGTTCATATGATATGGACTAGCAGCATCGTAACAGAAAAATCCAAGTGCACCAAAAAGGTGGCTCTGGTGAGATCTCACTTGGTTCACTGAAATGCCTGTTGAGAACCAAGCCCAAGCTTTTCTTTGAGCCAGCAATTCATAAAAGCATTCCATTATGATGGAGATTTTCAGAATAAACTGCGAATGATACTGTGCTAACAATGGATACAAATACAGTTGCCTCTATGATAACCTGAAGTTTTTTCCACTGAGAGGCTCCGCTTTTTTATGTATTATATAGTCCAAATATCTAACCTGTTCTGAAAAAAGACACATGCGTGTCTGTTGACTTTTAGCCTGAATCTTACAAGCATTGAAGCATGATTTCCAAATTATTCAAATGTTTTGGCAGATCTTAACCTATCTTTAAGGTGTCATCATCAATTCTTGCCGCAATTGATCCATAATGGGCTAAAATGACTGAGGGATCAGCTACCTACAGTATAGTTCCTGTGAAACATTAAATGTTATTTGAGAAAGGGAAACTCAATAGCTACTGTGGTAGGCTTGTAAAAAGGACTAACTTAGAAAGTTTTTGCTCTCCAGGCATCTTGGGAGTATCTTGAGGCTTTTCGAATAGGCTAATGCACTAGAGCTAGCATAATGTTAATTCATTCTTACTGTGCCATCTTGCTTACTGTGCTTTGTTAAGTGATGTCTCATTTTCTCCTTGATTTATATAAAGGAAAATAATCAAATCTAAACAATTAAGCAAATGACATAAACTAAGATAAATTACAAGAGCTGGTTCTAAATTAAGAGCAATCAAATTTAGATTAAACTATTATTATTCAGTTTGGAAAACTGTAACCCTTAGGCAATTGTGACTTGGCCCCAAATATCACCAACCATGACATCTCTGTTGGAGAACAGCCAAACATAAACTCAGAAAGCCTCCTTTTAAAAAACAGGAAGACAGTGATTTTAGCTATGGGAATCATAGCACAAACTTTTCAGGGATGATATCCAAATAAATCTGTCAGCCATCCAAAGTTCTCTCATACTACACCTTGTTGGCTCTTCCTTCCAGTTCTAATTGCTGAGAGAACATAAAGCTGAAGTCCTCCTTTACTCCTGGTGATTTCATGGAAAGTCCATGTACAGGTAGTCCTCGACTTATGACCACAGTTGGGACCGGACCTAAATAAAAGTATTATTATGGCTGTGGAATGTAAAGAATAAATAGTTATAATACAGTCTGAGAAGGAAATAGTATTCAGATTTTCCATATTCTGAAAAAGTTTAATGGAATAGAAACACACTGATAGATGATCCTTTTTTTTTTTTTTTTTTTGGCCACATTTGGTATTCCGGTGGTAGGAATAATCATTTTACCTCATTTGGTATTAGCAACCAGATATAATTTGACTGATTCTTAGCAAAGTCCCATATGGAAAGCATTTTATTATAATTTAGGATTTTAATGAACCTATTTGGCATAATTTAAACTGATTCTGACAGGAATAATGCAAACTAATCCCCTCATAAGTGTTCCCAATTGTTTCAATGTAAGCTATTCAGAATCATCATAGTTGCAACATATTTTTTTCATAAAGAAGAACAGGTATCCAATGCGTTTTATTAGTTTGGGTCATTAAATTAATGACTATCGGTACTGAAAATCGGAATTTCCTCATTCCAATTTATATTGATACAAAGTTGCTCCTTTGCTGACTTTTTTCTTATCTGAAACTTTTCTAACTCATCTGTTATAATTAAAATAAATATAAGTTAGAAAACAGGCATCACAAAGTTTTTATATTAAACCTAAGCTATGAGAAAGTAAAATCCTAAGACTATCTTTTTGTATTACAGAATCTTGTATTCCAGACTGAGGTAAACTAATTTGATCATTCAAAAACTGTGCATCATTCATATAGTAAAATAATATTTCTTTTTTATTTGTGTAATTTAGATTCTCTGTTCAGGCAAAATTCAAGTGCTGATCCCTAGAGAGGAATACATCCAGACCCAAGCAACAGCTGTAATGGAAATGAAGAGTTTTTCAAGAACATCTACTCAACATACAACTTCAAAAGATTGGTATTGCAATAACTGGGGGAAAAAAACCTAAGCAATTTCCTACTGGAATGAGAGAATCCCAGCATATTAATTAGTTTTAGCTGACAAGAAAGGAAGGAAGGTACTGTAGATCTTTTTGGATGACATTTCAGATGTCCTCTTCTAGGCAGTAATAGCTTTCCTGCAAAGTGTTTTTTAAAAAAAACAAGTGTGAATTAAGAGCTCATATTCTGTGGTGCCTTTCAAAAGGATGAAAGTTCTTAATTTTTCTTTCTTTCTTCTTTCTTTGGTCCAGTCACAGTTGGAATGCAACGTGTTGATATAATGTTGTACTTTTATCTTGGGGATCCTTTTGTTCCACATTCAAAGCAGCCTTGAGTAAGAGAGTCTGTTTTCATTGTTCTGGCATGGAATCGCTATGAATAATGAGCGGCAGAAGGAAAATAATTAATGATTTTAAACAGAATGAGAGGAAGCTGAATTGCAGGGAAGGCAGATGCATGGACTATTTATTAATGAAGTGTACACAGGGCAGCCTGTAGAAAAGAATGAGAAAAAGGATTAAGGTGTAAAAATGGGGGATGGCATATAAGGAACAGAAAGCAGCACTAGACAAAAGAAAATTGATAAATGGTAATATAAAAAGAGACACAGCAAGAAGAATCAGTAATCCATACAGCAAATAAAATAGGTAAGGGGAGACTATACAGAATACCAAGTATCTCTCAACACTTTCCTTATTGGGGAAAAAAAACAGCAAGGAATTAAAAGTGATCAGTGGAGAGGCTTTGTGATTAAATGGTATAGGTCTACAGAGAGTCAGTCATTAATCATTTTAATTATTAAATATTATAATTAATAGTTTAATTTTCTTTTCTAAAAACAGTATATTGAAATTGTAGAATATAAACCTCAACAAACTGACCAAAAGAAGACCAAGCAAATTCATAGCATTTTAAGTTTGGAATAAAAATTCAATTTGTAGGACAATTTTCAGTGAAAAAGAAGGATCAGCATAATTACTACACATTTATTTATCTATTATTTATTTATTTAAAAGAAGTGGGGTGAGACTAAAGAGAAGCTTTCAAAGCAACATGTTAAAAATAACTCTTGTTTGTTTGTTATGCAGATTCCAGATGTTTACTGTATTGTTGCCTAGAAAATGCCAGTCTTAGCACCAGAAGCATGTGCTAAGACCTAGCTCTCTATAGAGAGGTTATCTGAAAGCCAGTCTATACAAAGCTTCAGTGGGTGATTTGATTGATTAATGGTGACTCTGTTGATTCAACCCAGAAGATCCACAGAACAGTATGGGTGCAGCTGCTTCTAAGAGTGCTTCACTTTGCATGGCCTCACAGCCTTGACCTGGCACGTCCACTTGCCCGAAGATCATCCATGATGAATCCATGCATACATGTTATACATTATACATTATATATGTATATATTATATACATTATGAACACATGTGGGGGACATCATGCAAACCTCATCCTATGCAATTCAAGGCACACTCAAAGTAAGCTCTTTTGGATATGTTCAGAACCTGAAATGAACATGTACATTTTCTTTTGAATGCAAAGATACGTTTTATATGTGGTGATCTCTTTTCCTTTTGTTTTTCGCAGGGGCCACTCTGCTATACAGGTATTATGAAAATGGAAGAACGTTTATCTGTTTCCCCCCCCCTCCAAAGTGAAAAAATTATTAACCTTTATTGTGTTTTTCCTTTTTTCATATTACTTTCTTAAGTCAAAGAGCACTGGACACATTTCACCTTTTGCTAGATTGCAAAGATTTTGTTTTTTTCTGATAATGAAGATTAATAGTGATTGAAGGAAGGCAAGTGAATGTCATGTTTCATCCAACAATGAATGAAAGATACAAACCAATTAACTTGAAAGGAGGAGAATGTTTGTTCCATTTCCCTTGGATCAGATTTTCAGTTAAGAGAGAAACTGCCCTGCTGACATAACTTTATGCCAGCTGAAGATATGATCCCTACCTTTTGAAATTAATCTGAGCACAGTAGCATTGAATATGGCCATCAAATAACATATGTTCCTGCTTCAGTAAAAATGCTTTAAGATGTAATGAATCAGTTCACTGTTCAAAAGAAATAAACTTACTAAAGGAGCAGCGGCACTTTTGTCATGGGTCTAAATCAAACATAACTTTGGTCAAAAATACTATTTTAGGGTGAAGAAGCATTCTGGAAAAGTCCATCAAAGCTGTAAACTTTATACATATTTCATTGAATGAAATTACTTTTGAGTAGACGTACATAGGTTTGCACAATAAATGTTCAACTTAATCTAAAAGATTCCATACTTATGGTAACATACTATTTTTCTTAACAAAATGAAGGAACTATTAATAAATTACACATGCATAAAAAGGACAGGGCTTTGAATGCACAGTCACAGCCACCATTTTGACTTTGTTGACACACACGCACACACACCCGCAGATAACCCTGGCCACAACGTAACTAGGCCAGTGATTGGAATTATTACCGTATATAGTCGTGGATAAACCCCTCCCCAGATAAGCTGACCCTCGAATTTTTAACCAAAACACCATGAAAAAAATGTGCTACCTGCAGATAAGCCAATTGTGAAAATTAAAATATGAAAATTTCAAGGGTTAGTTTATCCACGGGTGGCACATTTTTCATGGTATTTTGGTTAAAGTTTCAAAAGTCAGCTTATCCGTGGATGGACTTAGTATATACGGTACGTATTATTTCCCTGTTTACCCCTTCTTTCCCCATCCACTAGTGTTTTCCCTACTTTTATTACTTATACTCTGCCTTGCCCATACAGCATTCATGTCAAATGTTAATTTATGAACCATACATGGCAAGCATCTGTCCTTTTGTATGCTGTTAAGCATTGTGCATATCAGTGGTGTGACTGCTTGCTCAGAACATGTGTTCCTATATATTTCTGCCAAGTTATTTCCATCAAGGCAATAAATCCTTCTGGAATTTAAATGAGAGGGAAGACCCTGAGACTTTCATGTTGCTTTCATTAGAATAGGTATTGGGGGAAGATTGAATGAGCACTGTCATGGACTAATAAATTTGTTAGTCTGAAAAACCTTGGTTTATTTTGCTGAAGTAGTCTAATATGGCTATTATTGTGGAAATCACCACCACCATCATCATCTGCTAGTGAAGCGGGTCAGTAGTGAGTCCAGGAGCCACAGCTCTGCACGTATGTTCTGTATAAATTTATCAGTGAGAGTTTCAAACATTTGTTTGGGAACTGGCATAGCTGGCATTAAACAAAAAGTGAATGTGACCAAACATAGGTAAGAGTTTGCATTCTGTAGTGGTAAGAGTGGTAAAACATGCTGATTTCTTCATTCTTATTACACCTGGCAGAATTATTTCAGGTGACAATCCCTATTAGGAAAAACCAGACCAGAAGATCACCTGCTGGGTTGGTACAATAACAATCACACAGCATCCTAGAGGATAAAATTGCTCACATCTGCTCAGAGATGTGGCTGCTGAACAGGTGCAGCTGAGTTGACAGATGCCTCATCTTGCATACCTTGAGAGCTGCTCAGACTACCTGTCATTTCTGGGTACAATTCAAGGTGCTAGTTATCATTTTCACAGCCCTACATGGCTTAGAGCCAGGATATCTCCAGGCCACCTTCCTTAAGTTGAATCTGTGCATCTGGTGAAATCTATCACAGGTGGCAACCTGAGGAATGCAATCTACCAGGATCCTGTGCTTGAGCACTCTCAGTGATGAGATCTTACCCTAGATGTTTGGACCATCCCTATTATATTTTCAAAGAGCCATGAAAACATGCCTCTTCAGAGAAACATTTAAGGATGTCTGAAGATTTTGTAGCCGAAATGGTGATACACTAGGTCCTTTGTGTTGTCATGACTGTGTTATGTTACTGATTTTCTATGTTTTCATTTAGGTTGTTCAGGGAAAGCTGCAGAGAGTATTCAGGAATGGAGTGGCATATAAGATGAGAAAGAGAAAGAGAGAGGGAGAGGGAGGGAGAGGGAGGGAGAGGGAGGGACAGAGGGACAGGGGAGGGGGAGGGGGAGGGGGAAGAGTGACCATTTTAGGAGAATATTTTAAGATACGCACATGCTAAGATCCTCTATTATGAACAAGTCTCTTTCCCTCTTTTTCCACTGGCAAAAACCATTTGTGGGCCTCATTTCCATAGCTAGAGCTAAATGTCACTCGTGGTCCATTCTACTTTGAGTTAGGTAGAAGAGACAGATTGGTTATAAGCAATTAAGATTAAAATCTACCACATATTTCAGGACATTGCCTGTGAGGAGCTTTCATTATGCAGCTGCAGCCAGCCTGAAATGATGCATCTGTGTCCTAAACTTTATTTAAGATAAAAGGAGCTTGGTTACAGCAAGATTTGTTTCAGTTCTGCAGCATTGACTGATGACTGAGAATGTGATTTATTTAAACAATGGCAGCCCTCTTGGGATTCATCATATTTACTTGAGTGTTCCAGATGGCTCATGTGCTTCCTTTAAATGAGTTAAAATTCATCTCTCTAAAGGCTGCTCTAAAGTGGAAGATTTGATTGAGCTGAAAAGCTTTTCTTCTAGAAATTCTCAGCTGCAGAAGAGGGAGAGTTCTACAGGAGTGCATGGTCATCTTTGGATGGACAGCCATTTATAAATCAAGTGAAAAGTATCAGATGCTACCAGTGAGCAGGGCAAGGGTGAAAGGAGACACAATCAAAGCAGGAGGTGTGTCCAGAGCAAACCTTTGTGACAATGCTCTCATACCTGCTGTCTAAGATCCTAAATCTTTCGATGTTTGTACCTGCGTCCACCTGCCTCTACATCATGAAGCAGAAATCAAAGGTGCTCAGTTACACCCTCGAGATTTTGTGACAATATTTTAATGTAGAGAAGTAGCTGGATACTTTAAAATAAATCAGTGACCCCAGTGTCTGAAGATCTGCATGCCTGAATGTTGAATGGTCCTTGGATGACACTCTGGATGTAAAGAGGATGAACGAATATATAATTCGGGGCACAAGCTATCCATATTCTACAGGTAGGCTTCCCCTAACAAGGATGGCTATAATTCCAATCCACAAGTCATCATTTAAATATTCTCTTCTCTCTCTCTCTCTCTCTCTCTCTCTCTCTCTCTCTCTCTCTCTCTCTCTCTCTCTCTCTCTCTCTCTCTCTCTTCTATCTTATCTAATCTATCTCCAGGTTATCTTATCTTAGTACAGAAGGACAGAAGACAGAGTGGTGATAGATGTAGCGGTGCCAAATGACAGCAACATCAGGAAGAAGGAGTATGAGAAGCTGGAGAAGTACCAGGGCCTGAAGGAAGAACTAGAGAGGATGTGGAAAGTGAAGGCCAAAGTGTCCCAGTGGTGGTAGGGGCACTCGGGGCTGTGACTCCTAAGCTGGGAGAGTGGCTCCAACAGATCCCAGGAAAAACAGCAGAGCTCTCTGTCCAGAAGAGTGCAGTGCTAGGAACAGCTAAGATACTGTGCAGAACCCTCAAACTCCCAGGCCTCTGGTAGAGGACCTGAGGTTGAGGAAGACACATACCACCCATAGGGGTGAGGGGTGAGAAGGGATTTTTTTTTAGTATATTTATTAAAAGTTTTAAAAATGAAGGTAAAAAACTAATACAAATTAATATAGTGTAAGGAAGAAAAAGAAAGAAATCAGAGAGCTAAAAGTGCAAGAAAGAAAGAAAAAGTAAATGAAAAATAGAAAAGAAAGAAAAAACATACAAAGAAGTAGCTTCTGATCTTCTTTACAGCAGTTATAAATGCAATTATCAATTTACCTCTTTCTCTAAAGTTACATCATGACTCTCTTCTTTCTATAATCTATCCTATCTAATCATCAAAACCATGAATCATAAGTTCATCTTTTTCTGTTTTACACAAAAAGCCCATAAGTGGTCTCCAGTCAACAATAAACATAGATATTGTCTTTTCTCTGATCAAAGAAGTCAATTTGGCCATCTCAGCAAGTTCCATCACCTTTACCAACCATTCCTCTATTGTAGGTATTGCCAAATCTTTCCATCTAAGAGCATACAATAACCTCGCTGCGGTTATCATATACAAAAACAAAGTTCCATGACTTTTTTCCAACTTTTTGTCCATCAGTCCCAAGAGGAAGACTTCTGGTCTCAATTGTATATTAATCTTTAAAATCCTCTGAATCAGTGTATGTATTTGAATCCAAAATTTTCTAGCTTTTTTACATGTCCACCAAGCATGATAAAATGACACTTATATTTCCAACGTAAATTTGAAGTGCCTTTATACATTCTAAACAGTTTCTCTGGTGTCATATACCACCGGTACATCATTTTATAAAAGTTCCCTTTAAGGTTTTAACATAGTGTAAATTTCAATACTTTTAACCACATATTTTCCCATTGTTCAATCTGTATATTATAACCAAAAAATTTAGCCCACTTTATCATACATTCTTTCACTTGTTCTTTTATTTAAAATTTCAATAAAAGTTTATACATTTTAGCAATTACATGTTCATTTGTACACAATTCCATTTCAAAATCAGTGTAACAATGTTCAATACCATAAACTCTTTTGTCTACTTTAAATCTTTCTGATATCTGTAAATAAGAAAACCATTGGCAACAATATCCCTCTGCCACCAATATTTCTCTTGATTTTATTTTGTATTCCCCTTGACAAAATTCTAGTATCTCATGATAAGTTAGCGATTTGTGTCTGCCTATTATTTCTCATCTATAAAATGCTTCTTGTGTTGAGAGCCACAAAGTTGTTTTCGGGCACAACCTGGGTTTGTATCTATGCCATATTCTCAATCCATCTTCTGTTTGTTAATCTGTTTGTTAACCTTGGCGCTGCAACAAGACGGAAGAGCAGAGCGGCAGAGCGTGTTAGACCTTAAGGCACACCGACTCGGATGGACTCTTGGTGGGCCTGGTGGTCTCTAACTGCGGGGGGAGTGGGTCTAAGAGAGGACGACGGGTTCGTGTATAGGGGACCAGCCATGATATCCCCATGAAATTAACAACTGTTGAAGGTTTCTTATTGGACCTTTAACTTTAATTTAACAACAAGAGGAAGCCCCCATGTACACCCACACCTATTATAGGCTGCAGAGACTTTTTAGGGTCCCCGTAGTGTGAATGTGGTCCTCCCCCTGGATGTGAGAGAGTCGGGGGGGGGGAGGCCAAGACTGTGTGATTGTATGTATGAGTGCCCACACCTGAGTGAGAGACAGGTGGTGGGCAGGAGTGGATGATGCCCCTCTGCGACCAGTGAGAGTGGTTGTGGGGGGACATAGCAGGTATGTTTGTGGTGGTTAGGCCCCATCAGCGCCGAAAGCTTAGGCTAGTGCACTGGGGGGGGCTACCATCGCTAGAAGTTGATTGAGTTTGAGAGATGTGTGCGTGGGGGAGGGGACCCGTGTTTCAACCCAGGGTCTTTGAAGGTCCGGGAGTGGAGGCATCTGGACCTGGAAACTCTGGGGGTTATGGAGTGGGCTGCTCTATCGAAGTGGTGATGGGCCGGGGATGCTATGATGGGAACCGGAGGGCAGGCCATCATTGGGGAAGACGCCCCTGGTGTTTGTTACCAGTGGCGTGTTCTGGCCCTCCAGGTTCATACCCAGGTCCTGGTCAGCAGATCCTTGAGGGCCCTGGTTTCCGGCTGCTGCTTCTTAATGCCAGGTCTGTTAACAACAAGGGCCCCCTCATATGTGATTTGATCACGGAGGAGGGGGCAGACCTGGCATGTATCACTGAGACCTGGCTGAGCTCAGAGGGGGGGTAGCCCTCTCTGAAATATGCCCAGCCAGGTTTCAGGTGTGGCATCAGCCGAGACTCCAGGGCAGGGGAGGAGGGGTGGCGGTTGTAATTCGAGAATCTCTAGTGGCCTTCAGGGGCGCTGCTCCACAAGTGGCCAGTTGTGAGACCCTGTTTTTCAAGTTGGGTTCTCGAGAACAGTTGGGAGTGTTGCTGCTGTACCAGCCTCCCTGCTGCGTAGCGACATCCCTGCCTGAGCTGCTGGAGGCCGTCTCGGGGCTGGCGGTGGAATTCCCTAGGCTTATGGTTCTGGGGGATTTCAATCTGCCGTCCCTGGGACGTGCCTCTGAGGCGGCTCGGGAGTTCATGACTACCATGGCAGCCATGGGCCTGTTCCAGATTATCCGAGACCCAACTCGAGACAGTGGACTCACCCTGGACTTAGTTTTCTTGTCGGAGCAGTGGCAGTATGCTCTGAGGGGAGAGTTACATCTTTCCCCTTTGTCATGGTCAGATCATGCCCTGGTGACCTTGAGATTCTCTTATGCCACCCCACTCCACAGGGAGGCAGGACCCAGTCGATTGGTCCGCCCCCAGTGACTAATGGACCCAATAGGGTTTCAGAGGGAGCTGGGGGTTGTACCTCAGGATCTACTGCACGCTCCAGCAGAGGTCCTGGCCGCAGCCTGGAATACGAAGGTGGCCGGGGCCTTGGACAGGATCGCGCCTATGCGGCCTCTCTTGCCACACCTGACTCGATACTCCCCTTGGTTTACGGAGGAGTTGAGGGTCTTGAAGATGGTTAAGAGATGCCTAGAGCGCCGCTGGAGAAAGACAAAGACTGAATCTGACCGAACACAAGCTAGAGTTGCTGTTAAGACCTACCTTGTGGCAGTAAGAGCGGCGAAACGGCAATATTTCTCCGCTCTTATTGCGTCCGCAGAATGCCGCCCGATGGCCCTGTTTAAGATAACAAGATCTATTTTGGGTAAGGTGGAGTCTGTGACCCACCTGCAGGGCCATGCGGAAGAATTTTCTGAGCATCTGCAGGATAAAATCTCTTGGATTCGGTCTGAGTTGGACTCTAAGCGTGTAGCACAGTCTGGGGAGATGCCGAGGGAACGTCTTTGCCCGGTCATCTGGGAACAGTTCGATCCTGTTGGGCCTAAGGAAGTGGACAGGATCCTTCGGGTTGTAAGGGCCACCACATGTCATCTAGACCCATGCCCTTCCTGGCTGGTACAGGCAGCCCGGGAGGTGACATGTGGTTGGGTCCAGGTGATGGTTAATACATATCTGGGGAAGGGGGTGTTCCCAGCTGCTTTTAAAGAGGCTCTGGTGCACCCCCTCCTCAAGAAACCATCACTGAACCCTACTATATTGGACAATTTTCATCCTGTCTCCCACCTCCCCTTTTTAGGGAAGGTGGTTGAGAAAGTGATGGCATTACAACTCCAGAGGATCCTGGATGATACGGATTATCTGGACCCCTTCCAGTCAGGTTTCAGGCCTGGATATGGGGTGGAAACTGCATTGGTCGCGCTTACAGATGATCTCTGGCGGGATCCATCCTTCTTGACCTCTCAGCGGCATTCGATACCATCGACCATGGTATCCTTTTGGGACGGCTCAGGGAGTTGGGGGTGGGAGGCGTAGTTTTACGCTGGTTCACCTCCTTCCTCCGGGGCCGGTCCCAATCGGTGGTAATAGGAGATGAGAGATCCGACCCTCGCCCCCTCGTTTGTGGGGTGCCGCAGGGTTCGGTTCTCTCCCCTCTCCTATTTAATATCTACATGAAACCGCTGGGCGAGTTCATCCGTCACCATGGGATGAGGTACCATCAATATGCGGACGATACCCAATTATATATCTCCATCCCTGGTGAGGTAAGTGATGCAGTGGCTACCCTTTCTCAGTGCCTGGAGGCTGTGGGGGTCTGGATGGGGAACAACAGGCTTCGACTGAACCCTGGTAAGATGGAGTGGCTGTGGATTGATGGCTCCTGTGGATCCAGGAAGTTATCATCTTTAGTTCTGGATGGGGTTGTACTACCCCATTCAGACCAAGTGCAGAATCTGGGGGTTCTTCTGGACTCACGGCTCCTGCTCGAAGAACAGGTGGCAGCCGTGGCCAGAAGGGCTTTTGCACAACTTCGTGTTGTGTGCCAATTACGCCCCTTCCTGGATCAGGATGCCCTCCATACAGTCACTCATGCCCTGGTCATCTCCCATATAGACTATTGCAATGCGCTCTACATGGGGCTACCCTTGAAGAGTATCCGGGAGCTTCAACTGGTCCAGAATGTGGCTGCTCGCACAGTTATTGGTGCGCCAAGATCAGCACATGTGACACCTTTGCTGCGACAGCTGCACTGGGTACCTGTCTGCTTCCGGGTCCAATTCAAGGTGTTGGTTATCACCTTTAAAGCCCTTCATGGCATGGGACCAGGTTACCTGAGGGACCGTCTCATCCCCATAACGTCGAACTGTCCCACTCGGTCATTTAGAGAGGGCATGCTGCGGATCCCGTCGGTAAGGGAATTTCACCTGACGGGGTCTAGAAAGCGGGCCTTCTCGATAGTGGCCCCCACCCTTTGGAATATGCTACCCCCGGAGGTGAGGCAGGCCCCATCGCTCCCGGCCTTCAGAAAGAACTTAAAGACCTGGTTCTGCCACCTTGCGTGGGTGGGGGGAACAGTTTCTCTTGGGGATGGCTGGTGCCATAGAGCCCTTTTAAACATCAACCCATCACATCTTGGATTTTATATTGAAATTATTATTGTATTAGAAAGTATTATATATATGTTGTTTTAATTGTTAAATTTTAACTGTTGATTCTTGTAAACCGCCCAGAGTTCCCTTGCGGGGAGATGGAGCGGTAAATACAAATCAAATCATAAACAAACAAACAAACAAACCTGCTAATGTACCAAATTCTTTTAGTTTTCCCATTAATGTTTCAATTTCCTTTAAAGGATCTTCCAAAACGAACACCAAGTCATCTGCAAAAGCCCCTAATTTATAAGTTTCTTTTTTAATCTTTACTCCCACAATCCTCTCATCTTGTCTTATATCTCTATTCAATATTTCAAGGACTAAAATAAACAACAGAGGAGACATTGGGCATCCCTGTCTTGTTCCTTTTTGTATCTCACAAAGTTTTGTTAGATCTCCATTAACAATTATTTCTGCTTTCTGTGGAGTATAAATTGATCTTACCCATTTCATAGTTCTCTCCAAAGATCATTTAAATATTCTCAAGTATTTGGTATAACCATGGATGAGGCAATTTGTAGTAAATGAGCTTTAATAATTGAACTCCAACTGTGCTTAAATTAGCAAATTCCAAATCAAGCAACAAGAGAATTTCATTACTTGAATGTGAATAGAGACCTACTCAATCAGGAACCTTGATAAAGTAAGGCCTGGTTTATCCAAAGGGATCTACTTGTGTTGAAATGAACAGAATTGGAAACTTATTCAGATTTTGGTGCTGAATCCAGCAAAACTCACAATACGTATGTAAAATTGAGGGGGAAAACTTCACATTTTACATGTATGTAAAAATGGGGAAATTGAGGGACAGGAGTTATAGCCCTATTCCTCTTGCACATATGCTTGTATTCTGATCTATAGACATACTTCTGGAAATTTAGTTCTGCACGTGTGTGGAGAGCAATTTTAGAGCTGACCTACCTGTTCTCTGCACAGTTAATGAATAACAAAATTCTTCATATCTAAACAAAGAACACAATGATGGAAAAAAGGAACCCGCTTCCATTTTCTGGCTGTGTCACTACTCCCTTCCAAAACAGGTTATGTTCACCTGACAATTTCATTGTTTATAAAAGTCCATTGCACTTACAACAGTGCCAGTATTTTTGTTTTTATGTTTCATTTTTTTAAGGTAGAGGCTTCTTAAAGAGGAAAAAAAGAAGACTTGATAACTACAGACTGGTCAGCTTGACTTTGATAACTGGGAAAATTTCTGGAATAAATTATTAACCAGGAAGTTTGTGAGCATATGGAAAAGAAGACATTGTTGTTTATTTGTTTGTTTGTTTGTTTGTTTGTTTATATTTCAAATTTCGTCACTGCCCATCTCGCATGAAGCGAGATTTATTTTTTATCAAAAATAAATCATGCCAAACTACCCAGATCTCCTTTTTTGATAGAGTGACCAGCTTAACTGACCTTGGGAATACAATGGACATAAAGTACCTTGACTTTGGCAAAGCATTGAACAAAATGTTCCACAAGATTCTAGTAGAGAAGACACCAAAAGGTCAACTGGACTGTGCTACTATTATATAGCTATAGAGCTCACTGAATAACGGTGAAAAATCAGTGTACATCAATGGCTTCACATCATGTTTGTAGGAAGCATTGAGTGGCATATCATAGGACTCTGTTCTAGCACTATTAGAGAGAGAGAGAGAGGTTATAAAATATATAATTTGCAGAGAAAGAGGTGGGGCAGCAAACACCTTGGAGGACAGTATCAAGATTCAGGAGGATGTTGACAAGGTGAAACGACAGGCAAAATCCAGTGAGATAAATTTCAACAAGGAAAAATGCAAAGTTCTCCATCCAGGTTAGAAAAGACAAAATTGCAAGTTTAAAATGACGAGGACATCATCTTGGGAAGCAGGCATTATATGGGGAAAGGATCTGGTGTCTTGGTGGATCAGAAACTGAACAGGAGCCAAGAGTTTCTGTATGATGCCACTGTAAAAAAAAAGTAAATGCAATCCTAGACAGCCTCAACCAAAGTATAGTATTGAGATCAAGAAAAATCATTCTTCTCTATTCTGCACTAGAATATCACGTTTTAGGAAGAACATTGACAAACCAGAGCATGTCCAGGAGAGAGCAACAAAGATAATAATGGGCGTGGGAAGAAAAACCTGAGCAGCTGGAGGCACTGGGTTTGTTTAGCTACAGAAGAGAAAATTACAGGAATATATTGCTTGCATTTCACAAAGTTGAGAAAACCCCTCTCCTCCAATGGGCTATTAGTGCAACCAGTGGACCTGGGTTATGTGTGTAATTTTTAGTTGTATTAACATTTATTTTATGGAAACCAGTCTGAGTCACAAGAAATTAAGGTGATATAGAGATGTTTAACTTTAAATAACTATCTTCCATAGCCAGGTAAGCTTATTTGTGACCCAAAAGATACTGAGGGTGACAGGGGAGTGTGGCAGTGATGTCATGTCAGTGTAAGTTGCTAAACATAATTTCTCCACCAGCCGGTTATTTAAACATCAGTCCAGAAACAACATTTTACTGAATCGCAAGATTCAATGTAATGAACCACAGGGATGGAACTAGGGTCTGTGTCACCCAGGGCAAACATGGATTCCACGCCCCCCCATGGGTTATTTTGTCATTTTGGCACCCCCCCAGGCATCATTTTGGCACCGCCCCCAGCGCAGCGCCTGGGGCATATGCCCCGCTTGCCCCCTTAGTTGCAGCCCTGATGAAACACAATTTCATTCTATCTTGTCTAGCAATGGCATCAAGTCAGATTTCTACAGAATCATCTTCAGTTACTTGGATGCCACTCAAAATTTGGTTAGGATCATTTACAGAAACATTAACATGCCAGGACTTCAAATTCCATCTGAACTGTGAAAGAAAAACAGAATAAATATAACTTAATGTGTTTATTGTATGTACTTTAGGCATATTAAATGTAATGAAATTTACTACTAAAAATAGCTTCTCTCCTGGGTGTATCACAAGAGTCATCCCAAATTAAGAGAACAATACATCTATACACTTAATTATTTATTGCCAATACTGTATAATATATTGTATGATGTAGCCTTTTAAAACATATTTCTATCATATCATTTTAATCAAGAATTTGCTTTTGAAATTCCATACTCAGACAGATTTTGAAGTACGTTTTAGTATATATTTAGGGTTGTTAAAGCAGATTTTATATGATTATCTCATTTCATACTTGGTGCAGCTTAATAAATGCTTAACCTTGTGTGAACATGGATTTCTTTTTATATCATCTTTTTAAATCATCAGAAGAGAAGCCACAGAAAAAAATGGTTAAACATTTAATTGCAAGTTTAAGATTCCATATAAAATGTATAATCTGCTTCTCTATTAAAAAAAAAAATTCAGTGGCTTACAATAATGCTAAATATAATAAAACCAAAACAGTAAAATCATTAATCAATTAAAACCTTAAATGTCCCTCAGTACATAAAAAGAAGAGAAACATTGGAATAAAGCTCCATAGGACAATGGATCATACAGTATTTATTTATTTTTATTTATTTATTGAATTTCTATAACCGCCCATCTCCCCCTCAAGGAGGGACAAGTATGTCAAAATTCTGCTTCAAATCTTTTGACATATCAATCCAGACAAGCAAAATGTTATCTGTCCTTTGAAACCCACTCCCTGGCATTATCTTGGAGGGTTCACTGCTAAAGATTATTAAGTTAGTGGTAGTGAATCACTAATCTCTCACACTCATTTTGACTTCTTCACTTGAGTTGAATGGAAAGAAGACTCTGAGACACAGCTTGGCTACCTTAGAAGCTTTATTGCAAACAGGGATGAAGCCACACACACAACAATGGATACACACACACACACACACACACACACAAACACACAATAATATCAACAGCAGCAGAGTAATCTTAATGATCCTCCTTTAGATGATAAAGGGACTTAGAAATAAACATCTAAAAATAACCATGACCTAGCCCCAGTTGCAAGGTCACACAGCCACCCTAGAAACATATTTAAGGATTCCCTTACTAACTTTACTCAGACTGAAGAAGCTCCTTGGATAAGGAGTGAAACGTTTCTACTGAGAAAATAGAAATCCAGTTGACATGATTCAAGCCACAGACTGTTCCACCTGGATGACTGAGAACCTTCATCGACATACAGCTGTGGTATATTTATATAACAGCCTTCTCTAGCCTGGGAACCGCTGGTTCCCACCTCACCACCCTCAAACATTACGAGGATTAATACAACTGATTGCAAAGGCTGGCAGGCTCATCTGAAAGTCTGCTTTTGTGTAAATCTGGTCCTAAGCTAATTGGAGCTTAAGCCCTTTAAATAGAGCCTAGAAATAAATAGACAACTGTCCCAGATTGTTGAGTAGTTTACTATTTTAGACATATGATTTAACTTTAACAAAATGAATTATTTCAATTGTATCTTTTTTTAAATTTTTAATTGCAAGTTAAGCTTTGTTTTCTTTTTTTAAATGAATTATATTTCTGCGTTTCAGCAATGAAAATGCAGAATATCAATTTTATTAAATAAATACATATGCTCTGGGTAGAGCTAATATAGCAATAATAAATCTTTCAGTGGCCAGGTCATGCACTTAATACTTTTTGGGGACCCAAGAGTCACAGTCAACTGGGGTATTAATGGCGGTAGGGGTGTTAAAATGGCTCCTCGATATCTAGGAAATTGTCATCTTCAGTTCTGAATGGGGTGGCACTGCCCCAGACAGACCCAGTGCGTAACTTGGGAGTTCTCTTGGACTCACGACTCCTGCTCAAAGAGCAGGTGGCAGTCATGGCCAGGAGGGCCTTTGCATAACTTTGTGTTGTGTTCCTTTCCTGGAACGAGAGGCCCTTCGAACGGTCACTCATGCCCTGGTTATCTCATATATAGACTACTGTAATGCGCTCTACATGGGGCTACCCTTGAAGAATATCCGGAAGCTTCAGCTGATCCAGAATGCAGCTGCGCGGACGATTTTGGGAGTCCCTTATCGGACACATGTAACACCTTTGTTACGTGAGCTGCACTGGGTTCCAGTTTGCTTCCGGGTCCAAGTCACGGTGTTGGTTATGACCTTTGAAGCCCTTCATGGCACGGGACCAGGTTACCTAAGGGACCGTCTTATCCCCATTACATCGTCCTGTCCCATCCGGTCATGCAGGGAGGGCATGCTACAGACCCCATTGGTTAAAGAATTCCATCTAATGGGGTCACGGAAGTGTGCCTTCTCTGCAGTAGCACCTGCTCTGTGGAACATTCTCCCCCAGAGATAAGACAGTCCCCCTCGCTCCTGGACTTCCGAAAAAAACTCAAGACCTGGTTCTGTCAACAGGCCTGGGACGGGAAGAAGAGTGTACACTCTTGGGGATGGCTAATGCCTTAGGGTGGCCCTAGAATGCCCTTTCCATGGTTTTAAAGAAGATACTACCATCTTGATTTTATTATATTTATTATATTCTTGAACTGTTTTTATTTTAATGTTTACTTAATTTTATTTATATTTGTATCACAATTAATTATGTCTGATTGTAAACTGCCCAGAGTCCCTTTGAGGGAGTTGGGTGCTGATAAATTGATTGAATGAATGAATGAATGAATGAATGAATGAATGAATGAATGAATGAATGAATGAATAAAAAGTGGTACAGATTTTTTTAAAAATAGGACTTCAGTAGTGTAATTATGGCTGCCATTTTGACTTTTTGACATCTACACACAAACACAAACACACACACACACGTGAATGCCCTGATAGTTGATGAGTCAATTATGCAAAGGGGAAGGAGGGATAGTGTTTAGAATTGATTTTAGAACTACCTGTAGGGCCTACATTATAGATTGTGTAATTTTTCTTTTACAAAATGGTGAGTTCTAACAGGTATTAGCAGCAATATTCAGAAAACCACAAAGAAAGGGCACAGGGCTGCAGGTTACTCATGCTGACCTAATACCTACAAGCTTTAATGCCTAGCTTGTACGTTCATCCCATTTCAGTATTGTAATGAAAACATTTGGCGAAAAGTTTCAAACTGTGCTTTTCACAAGACATGTCTTGTGATGTACTCAACTTTAGTGCACAATAATCAATGACATTGCCATCAACTATGTAGGCTAGGCAATATGCACATCTGGAGAGCACCAGATTGAGGAAGGTACTATCTCCTCCCATCCAGAATATAATTCACACCAGAATTTTGAGCAGTGCTGTTTCATGTGGTACAGGATGATGCAAGGGGTTTGATTGGAATGTTGCTTTGTACATTGCTATTGGGTAGATTTTTTTTTTTAAAAAAAGCATGTCTTACCTGGGCCAATACAGCAGCTGGAATTGGTTATGTATCTGCTGCCTTTGGCTAAGACTGGATGGGTGATGAGCTTGATGGTGGGGTACTGAGTGAGCAACAGTTAAATGGCACTTGAGAAAGGAGGACAAGGACTATGGAAAGTGCCTATCCTGGTTGGGTTATTCATTGGACTGCTACTGTGCTGGACCCAGTGAGCATCAATTTCCCTGGCTGCCTCTGAAGCAACCCCCACATGCCACCATCTCATTTAAGGTCAAGTCTTCTGCTTTTCTGTTTGGGTTTAAAACTATTTTTTAAAGAAGTATAGTAAGGTGGATGACTAGAGGGAAGGAAAAAGAAAGAGCTTCCCCTCTTACAACTGCTGGTTTTCAATAAGCTTGTCAATTTTAAAGCATTGTTTTCTCCCCCACCCCCACCCCAAAAAAACCTTTTCCCCAAAGAATATTAGGTTTTCTTGTTTACTTGGGGGGGAAGTAAAAAGATATGTAATACCTAACCAGATATCAGCTGATATTCTCCAGTTTTGTTGTTTAATTAGTATTTAACACTTAAGTACAATCAAAAAGTATCTGTAATCACTACAAATCTCTTCTTGGATGCAGCAGGGCAAGTCCTTGTTTTGTTACAAGGCTTATCAGATATTTTGAGAAGAAAGCAGATCTCACCCTTCATGCTGCGGTGCAAGCCAGCATCAGCAATACAATCCTTCCCTCGGTGAGAAAGTCCCATTGCCATAATGAGGTAGGTAGGTAGGAAGGCAGGCAGACAGGTATGTTTCTGTTCACAGTTCTTGAAATAGAAACTGAACAGCAGGCAACTTGGCTACATCAACAGCCACACTAGGATGACGGGACACTAGTTCTCAACTAGCCGCTTCTTCTAATCTCTTTGCATAGCTCTGCGTTATTGCTTCATCTGAGGAGAGCCACTGCCTACAACTACTTTTCACAGAATCCTGTCTTTATTCTTTCACAGTTGGTGAGCCTTCCCACTATCATTCTTTCACCCTTCTGTTCTGCAAATGCTTATCATGAAGACTGAAAGGTTTCTACTGCATTAGGGCATTGGTTTGTCTAGGCTCACATTTCATCTGCTAGTAGAAAGAGAAGATCCCTGTAAGTAGAACAGAATATGTACACTTGCAAATAAAAATAAATCAACATTACTTAAAAAGAATCACACAAAAGGTCACTGGGTAGTGATGATCATGTGGGTTGGGAAGGAAAGAGTCCCCCCCCCCAGCAGACTTCTAGGATGATGGCTGCTCTCTGGACTCTATCTTCAGGAAGATTTCCAGAAGAACAATTGGTGGTAATGTATAATGTAGAGGCTTCGGTTAAAAAGACATCTGGGATGGCCTTCACCTGCCTTTCTCCCCATCTCTTCAGGGATTCTTCTCAATCAGAGAATAGAGTTTTAATAAACTGGCAGTTTCTCTGTCTGGCCTTGTTCCAGAATAGCACTGAGCTCAAACAATTCCCAGGGAACTTTAACAGAGAGCAGTCTCTTCAGATGGGGAATACTTTTGCTAATATATAGCCAGAATGCATTACATTAATCCAATCCAATTGAAAAACATCATCTTAAACCAACCCTGTCATTTTCATAGCTGATCTCCAGCACTCACTGAGGAAGTATAATTCATCTCATGTTAATTAGCTGATCTATGTTGATGTTATATTAAATTATTGAGATACAAACTAACAAAGCAATATTCATTTTTTAAAAAATTGTTCATCCCTGAAGTATTGGATTTAAACAACAAATCATACAGAAAATTGTAGATCATCTACTATATTAAAAGTTTAACTATATGTCAAATATTATTGGTTATTGAATAATATAAATTGTTTCCTATGGTTACTTAAGGAAGAAGCTGTTGAATGACTAACACCTAGAATTCTGGAAAAAAAATGTTGGCCAGCTGTCACATTCATAATCTAAATGTTTTAATCTAATAAACATCTTACAGGACATGCTCAAACCTTGCCATAAGCTTTGGTCCCTTAGAAATGACAAATAGAAATATCACTGATCACATTTATGTAAACGGAAATTATTTCAATCAATAATTTCAACATTGATTAAATGTTTAAAATTACAATGTGACTCTATCTGCCTCATACAATGCATTTTCTGTGTCAGGCTTCCAGAATTGAAATACATTATGTTTCTAATATTCAATTGTTTCCATTTCTCTGGGTAAGTGAAAATAAAGTTTATTTTTAATGTTTTCAACATATATATATTTCAGATAGAAATGCTCCTTCTGGTTCATTCTGTCTGCTTTAGAGGTAGCTTGCATCTATTCAAATGGTTCACAGCCTTCTAAATCATACAAATTTGATTCAAATTTTCTATGATAAATATCCCTATCAGAAAGCTAAAAAATGTGACAAACTCTTTTAGCCTCTACATTCCACTAAAGTCAGCTGTTGGGTTTGGTGTGGCTGTGCAAATTGTTTGAAAGAGATGCTTTGCAAAGCCTATTGTGGTGACAGAAGCGTGCCTCCTCAAAGTCTTAAAGCTACCTCATTCTCTGCAAGGGTCGTGCAGCAGCCTTGAAGATTTCTCTGGTTGTCTGTTTGTGCGTGTCCTTGCACAAGCAACACTTCCACTGGCACCACAAGCAAAGCAAGGAAACTGTGCATCAATTGATGAAGTTTCTTTTATGAAGTTTCTCATACCTGACCTATGTTTTGTGTGACACACATGGCCTTGCAAATAGTGTTTCCCAGGCACCCACCCCAGTGCCCCAAAGGTCATTTTAAGACCATACTATGACTTACTAAAAGCATCCTGCGAAAGGTGTGAAAGCTAAGGCATGTGTGAAGGAGGGGGTTGTTTATATCGATCCTATGCCCACTTATGTCTTCAGCTTCCTCATATTCACTCAGGAGAGAAGTTGTTCCCTAGATCCCCAACTGTTTGGGATAATTTGAGCAAATGCAAGTACAGTGATCCTGGAGTACTCCTGATTAAAGCAGAGGTTGGTGGAGAGGATCAGAAGCATCTGCAGGATCAAAGCAAAAAGCATTGTGTTGTCATGATGCCAACTCCTCTCCTTTTGTGCATGGGTATAATGCTGTGACACACAGCTCGTGTCATGACAGAGCAACCCAGGTCATTTGCCTGCCCTAGCCTCCAACCCAACCCCGCCTTTGTTGGGTAGGGAATTTGGATCATCTCAATCACTTTGGGACCCATGTGTTTTCTGGAATGTTTCATGGAGGATTTGTGAGGGGGTATGCTTAGAAACTGCCTTGAAATATTGAGTCCATGCAAATTACCAAGGGAGCCATTTGGAGCAGTAGTTAGGGTGCTGGACTAGAAATCTGGAGGCCGTGAGTTCTAGTCCTCCTTTAGACACGGAAGCTAGCTGGGTGACTCTGGGCCAGTCACTCTTTCTCAGCCTAACTCACTCAGAGAGTTGTTGTAGGGAAAATAGGAGGATGGAGCATGCTGTATGAGTTGTACAAAATAAAGGTAGGATATAGGTCTAACAGATAAAAATGAATGTGTAAAAAGCAGTAAATGAAGGAGAGGAGCAGGCTCACATCTACTGGTCCCAACTGAAGTGTTTTTGCATATAGCAAGCCAATTATATGCTTATAAATAATGCATTAGAGAAACAAACTTTCTACTTTACCTGGCTTATTAAAAATGGTGCTGTGCCCTGTGGTGAATCAAGCTACCTACTGTACACTTGTGAAAACTTGACTATGCAATGGTATCCTAGTGTAGCAATGGTTTTTAAAAAATTCTCATTATAACTAATTCCACTGACAGTAAAAATGAGCTAATCAGAAAGCATTGCTTCTGTAACTGAAGCCTATGAGGAAGTATTCTTTTGGTTTCATAACTCATATAGCATCTATAGTTTGGTTTTTTGTATTTGTTTAACAGGTGAACAATGGAATCCCCTTAGAAGTTGAAACTGAAAGAAGAAACAGGTCATACGCAGAGAAAAATGTGCTGGATGCCTGGGGATAACCGTTGATATTGGCAACATTCTCTTGGCAAAGGCTGAGCATTCATTTATCTTCCATTAAGGGTAAAAAAAAGATAAACAAAAATGCCATAGTCTGCATTTTGAAAAGCTGCTTCCCTAAAGGATAGACAAAAGAAGACTTAGAATAGTTTAATATTACATTTACAGTTCCATGGTGAAATTTAAATGCTCTCAAGTCCTTAAACGGTGCATGTTAAAAATAATTGCTCAGAGCCTATTGGCAGTAGTGGTTATGGCAACGGGCTAGAAACCAGGAGACTGTGAGTTCTAGTCCCGCCTTAGGCATGAAAGCCAGTTGGGTGACTACCTTGAGTTATTTATAAAAATAATAAAGGCGGGATAGAAAATAAATAAATAAGAAGAGTGATGCAATACTATAGACAACAGTATCATTTTTCTCATAATTAACTGATTAATTTTTGGTCAAGTTTATCTGGACATTTGGTTGGTGAGCTTCAAGAACCGTTAGTAGCATAGGGAACATTCAGGGTCCAGCTCCATATCTCAATGTTCATAGAAAGGCATTAGCTGATGAGCTCCCTACCTCCCAAGGCTCATTTCTGAGCAAGATGGCATCAATAAACATATCTCAGGATCTTTCATAGAGCCAGGACTGGAATCCATGTTTTTGTGAACTGTGTGTGGTTAGGAAAGAGAAAAGTGTTTGTAGATAGGTAGGAATAATTTTAAGTAGTTTTCCTTATTAACTGCCCTTCAGCTGTGGCATTGGCCAAAAACTCCAGCTTAGGAAAAAGGTGAATGTGCCTATTTACTGAACACTGACATACCTAAGACAAACACAAATAAGCAATTCAATCTATAGTAATTACCAATATAGAAAAAAGGTATGCTATTACGTTATGCCCTGTGCAAAATGATACTCACATTCTGTTGTTACAGAGATTACAGAAACCCATTCAGATGACTCCTCCAGCCAGGACTAGGGGCGGTGAACCCCAGCTGAGTCTCAAGGGGAAGCTTTTTAACCCTAAAATAACCTACAATAATATAGTCAAAATACATCTCCTCAACAATATAGGTTCTTAGAACATGTTCAGATAAGGGCATATTTGAGATACAGCCCTACCCCACCTTTCTGTTGCACATGATAATGATGTGGGATAATAATAAGGGAGATGATTACTCTTTCTGGAACAAATTTATTCCTCTTTCTGATGATCAGAACATGCTGACCAAGAAGACACTGCAAGGTTTCACTTGCCACCTAGATAACTAACTGTACATTAGAAGAAAGAGGAAGCACAGAAGCACAGGCATATTTTAAAAGATGCAACTTACAATAAAAGTTATTATAATTATATTTATTATTATTATAAAACACGCCATAGGAACCTGGAATGTAAGATCTATGAGCCAGGGCAAATTGGATGTGGTTATTGGGGAGATGGCAAGATTAAATATAGACATTTTGGGTGTCAGTGAACTGAAATGGACTGGAATGGGCCACTTCACATCAGATGACCAACAGATCTACTACTGTGGAGAAGAGGACAACAGAAGAAATGTAGTAGCCTTCAAAATTAATAAAAAAGTGGCTACAGCAGTGCTTGGATACAATCCAAAAAGCAATAGAATGATCTCAAGTTGAATTCAGGGTAAGTCATTTAACATCACAGTGATCCAAATATACGCCCCAACCACAGATGCTGAAGAAGCAGAAGTAGATCAATTCTATGAGGATCTGCAGTACCTACTGGATAATACACCAAAAAGAGATGTTTTTTTCATTACAGGAGACTGGAATGCTAAGGTGAGTAGTCAAACGACACCTGGAATTACAGGTAAGCATGGTCTGGGAGAACAAAATGAAGCCAGGCATAGGCTGATAGAATTTTGCCAAGACAACTCACTGTGCATAACAAACACTCTCTTCCAACAACCTAAAAGACGACTTTATACATGGACTTCACCAGATGGCCAACACCAAAATCAGATTGACTACATCCTTTGCAGCCAAAGGTGGCGGACATCTATACAGTCGGTAAAAACAAGACCTGGAGCTGACTGTAGTTCAGATCACGAACTTCTAATTGCACAATTTAGAATCAGACTAAAGAGAATAGGGAAGACCCACAGATCAGTTAGATATGAGCTCACTAATATTCCTAAGGAATATGCAGTGGAGGTGAAGAATAGATTTAAGGGACTAAATTTAGTAGATAGGGTCCTGGAAGAAGTATGGACAGAAGTTTGCAACATTGTTCAGGAGGAGGCAACGAAAACGTCCCAAAGAAAAAGAAAACCAAGAAGGCAAGATGGCTGTCTACTGAGACACTGGAAGTAGCCCAAGAAAGAAGGAAAGCAAAAGGCAACAGTGATAGGGGAAGATATGCCCAATTAAATGCAAAATTCCAGAGGTTAGCCAGAAGAGAAAAGGAATTGTTTTTAAACAAGCAATGCATGGAAGTGGAAGAAGACAATAGAATAGGAAGGACAAGAGACCTCTTCCAGAAAATTAGAAACATCAGAGGTAAATTCCAGGCAAAAATGTGTATGATCAAAAACAAAGATGGCAAGGACCTAACAGAAGCAGAAGAGATCAAGAAAAGGTGGCAAGAATATATGGAAGATCTGTATAGGAAGGATAATAATATCGGGGATAGCTTTGACGGTGTGGTCAGTGAGTTAGAGCCAGACACCCTGAAGAGTGAGGTTGAATGGGCCTTAAGAAGCATTGCTAATAACAAGGCAGCAGGAGACAACGGTATCCCAGCTGAACTGTTTAAAATCTTGCAAGATGATGCTATCAAGGTGATGCATGCCATATGCCAGCAAATTTGGAAAACACAAGAATGGCCATCAGATTGGAAAAAATCAACTTATATCCCCATACCAGAAAAGGGAAACACTAAAGAATGTTCAAACTACCAAACAGTGGCACTTATTTCACATGCCAGTAAGGTAATGCTCAAGATCTTGCAAGGTAGACTCCAGCAATTCATGGAGCGAGAATTGCCAGATGTACAAGCTGGGTTTAGAAAAGGCAGAGGGACTGGAGACCAAATTGCCAATATCCACTGGATAATGGAGAAAGCCAGAGAGTTTCAGAAAAACATCTATTTCTGTTTTATTGACTATTCTAAAGCCTTTGACTGTGTGGATCATAACAAATTGTGGCAAGTTCTTGGTGGTATGGGGATACCAAGTCATCTTGTCTGCCTCCTGAGGAATCTGTATAACGACCAAGTAGCAACGGTAAGAACAGAGCATGGAACAATGGACTGGTTTAAGATTGGGAAAGGAGTATGGCAGGGTTGTATACTCTCACCCTACCTATTCAACCTGTACACAGAACACATAATGCGACGTGCTGGGCTTGATGAATCCAAGGCTGGAGTTAAAATCGCTGGAAGAAACATTAACAATCACAGATATGCAGATGATACCACTTTGATGGCTGAAAGTGAGGAGGAGCTGAGGAGCCTTATGACGAAGGTGAAAGAAGAAAGTGCAAAAGTTGGGTTGCAGTTAAATCTCAAAAAAACCAATGGCAACCAGCTTGATTGATTACTGGCAAGTAGAGGGAGAGAAAGTGGAGGCAGTGACAGACTTTGTATTTCTAGGCACAAAGATTACTGCAGACACTCACTGCAGCCAGGAAATCAGAAGATGTCTACTTCTTGGGAGGAGAGCAATGGCAAATCTTGATAAAATTGTTAAGAGCAGAGACATCACACTGACAACAAAGGTCCACGTAGTTAAAGTAATGGTATTCCCTGTAGTAACCTATGGCTGTGAGAGCTGGACCATAAGGAAGGCTGAGTGAAGGAAGATAGATGCTTTTGAACTGTGGTGTTGGAAGAAAATTCTGAGAGTGCCTTGGACTGCAAGAAGATCAAACCAGTCCATACTCCAGGAAATTAAGCCAGACTGCTCACTTGAGGGAATGATATTAAAGGCAAAACTGAAGTGTTTTGGCCACATAATAAGAAGAAAGGATACCCTGGAGAAGAAGCTGATTCTAGGGAAAGTGGAAGGCAAAAGAGTCCCCCGTTGGGGGAGTTGGGCGGTCATATAAATTTAAATAATAAATAAATGAATAAATAAATAAAAAAGGAAGAGGAGCCAACCAAGGGCAAGATGGATGGATGATATTCTGGAGGTGACGGACTCAACCGTGAGGGAGCTGGGGATGGTGACGGCCGACAGGAAGCTCTGGCGTGGGCTGGTCCATGAAGTCACGAAGAGTTGGAAGCGACTGAATGAATAAACAACAAAAACAACCATCCCCTTTAAGCTGTGGTTGCAATATGCAAACATTGTCACAACTATTGGGAAAAATGCCCAGTTGCAGACAAGTGCAGAGAAAAAAGTGTGCAGAGGATGTGTTAGCGCTTCATTTTCTTCCATTTTTGTGTGGAAATGTTGCCTATGGTAGCGACAAAAGTTGAGTATTATCAGCTCATGATGTTCTCTGCATGCTTTCTTGTGCTTCATATTGACCAAAGAAAAAATTAGGGTGGTTTTTAATTTGCTTTGTGAGGTATTGGAAGGTTGTGGAAACATTGGTGTTCTGGAGGGGGCCCATAGTCATACAGTTCCTAAGGATGGAAACCGTGGAATCAGTGAAGGTTAATAGTTATATTTATATTTATATTAATATTAATATTTAATATGTATAATTTATATTTATATTAACTATATGTTATAGTAAAGGTAAAGGTTTTCCCCTGCACAGTCGTGTCCGACTCTAGGGGGCAGTGCTCATCTCCGTTTCTTAGCCAAAGAGCCAGTGCTGTCCGAAGACGCTTCTGCGGTCATATGGCCAGCATGACGCGCGCGGAACACTGTTGCCATCCCACGGAAGTGGTACCTATTTATCTACTTGCATTTGCATGCTTTCGAATTGCTAGGTTGGCAAGAGTTGGGGCTAGTGCGGGAGCTCACTCCGTCACGCACCGCTCGGGTCTCGAACTGCCGACCTTCCAATCGACAAGCTTGGCGTCTTAACCACTGAGCCATCGCACCCCCTTAACTATATATGTTATAGTTAATATTAGATTAACTCTACGTTATAGTTAATTTTAGATTAACTATACGTTATAGTTAATATTAGATTAACTATACGTTATAGTTAATATTAGATTAACTATACGTTATAGTTAATATTAGATTAACTATACGTTATAGTTAATATTAGATTAACTATACGTTATAGTTAATATTAGATTAACTATACGTTATAGTTAATATTAAAAGGGGCGTGGTAGCTCAGCGGGTAAGACACCAGGCTTGTCGATCGGAAGATTGGAGGTTCAAATCCGTAGCCCTGCGTGGAGAGTGAGCTCCCGCACTAGCTCTAGCTCTTGCCAACCTAGCAATTTGAAAGCATGCAAATGCAAGTAGATGAATAGGTACCACTTTGGTGGGTAGGTAGCAGCGTTCCACGCGCGTCATGTGGCCACATGACCATGGAAGCATCTTTGGACAGTGCTGGCTCTTCAGCTAACAAACGGTGATGAGCACCGGCCCCTAGAGTCAGACACGACTGCACAAATGTGCGGGGGAAACCTTTACCTTTTTATAGTTAATATTAGGTTAACTATATGTTATAGTTAATATTAGATTAACTATATGTTATAGTTAATATTAGATTAACTATATGTTATAGTTAATATTAGATTAACTATATGTTATAGTTAATATTAATATTATAAAATATAGTTAATATTTTAATATTAACTATATGTTATAGTTAATATTTATAAATTATATTTATATCTTATATAAAAAATTAAGGATTTATCTCAAGATGTCTCCCTCACTCCCAAAACACAATGATTGGAATGACCAATGGTGATCTAATCTCAAAAGTTAAAGATACTGTCAATTACAATTATCCTCTCTTTCTTCATCAAATGGAGTTTTCTGCAAGGAGCAAAAGGACTAGAACTTTGCAGAGGGTTTTGAACCATAATTGGGTGGATGAGTGTTGCCAGCAATCCCATGTGTAAATAACGCCGGATTCCACTTTAAATGGATCGCTTTGAGAGCCATTGTTATTCAGGATTGTTGCCATCATGTCGTCATGGAGTAACCGCAAGATGTTCACAAATTTATCAGGGCATCCGATTTTCAGAAGGATGGTCCAGAGAGCAGTACGATTTACAGTATCAAAAGCTTTAGTCAGATCAATAAAATCTCAAAGCTAATTTAAAAAAATGTAATATCAGCATTGAGAACTGGGAAGCCCTAACTCATGAGCATTTCAATTGGAGGTCATCCTTTATTAATGGCGCTATGGACTTTGAAGAAGCACGAGTACAGGGCGAAAAGGAGAAAAGAGCTAAAAGGAAGGCACGTCAGGCAAACCCTCATCATGACCGTCTCCCACCCGGAAACCTATGCGCTCATTGTGGGAGGTTGTGCGGATCCAGAATTGGCCTTTATAGCCACTTACGGATCCACTGTTAAAATTTTACCTTTGGAAGACAATCTTACTCGGCTACGAGTGATCGCCAATGAAATGTGTAAATAACAATCTGAGAATTACCCTGATTCACCTCAGACCTGAATTTGATGCAATATCTAATCGTCTTCCAGAGGTAATACATATTTCTTTCTATGTAGATTAAATGTTGTTAGTCTCCAGACTGAGCTCCCTGGTACATCTGTTGGCAAAATCAATGTCCATCTGACAAGTGGAATGGGAAAAGAGGGAAAGCAATAAAACAATAGGGTTGGAAGTTTACTCATACCATACTCTGACAGTTTAGCTGTTAGTGTATTAAGTTTGGCAGTCACTGAATTTGTTCTTCCTACAGGGGGAAGGAAATGAGATTTCTTTTCAACACAGCAGTGAGAGAATTGCTCCTCTCAGCTCACTTGCTGACTGGCAAGCTGGACCTGAGGATAGACTTAAGGATGGAGAGGCAAAATGCCTTTCCTAGTGATCCTGAGCCCTGAAATAGCATTCATAGCTGTGACCACTATGTGGGTGGGGGTTGAAGCCTCTTTACCGCCGTAATCCTGTTTGGCTGCCAATAGATCAAGACTGCTGTGAATGGCCCTGCAGAAAGAGCAAACTCCACTCCATTACAATTGCCAGAACAGGAGAAAACTAAAGACTTGCTATTGTTTTCCACCACCCAACTGATTGATGGGCAAAAGTGGGTGGGACTCAATTTTGAGATTCCAGTGGCTGTCATTCTATTTAAAGTTTAGCTTTCAGTTAAACACCGTTGTGTTAAAATGTGCAAAGAATGACTGGCATATTTTTCTGCTATTTCAGCTGATTTCCCAGATTTTTTTCTTCCAGTAAATGTCCCTTCCAGTGTGTATTTCACAGGGATGCCATGAACTAATCTGGTATGCAACGATAATTACATCAAGGTTTTTGAAAAATGAAAGAAATGTTCTCTGAAGTCAGTTGGAGCAGTTTCAAATATGAATTGCTCTTTGTATCACATATGTCTGCTTAACAAGAGAGCATTATAAATAGGTGAAGCATAAGTATCTAAGGAAATTATGATTCAGCTCTCAGCATCCCTGCCTAAAAATATTAAAAGATACTTGAAAATAAAACAAATGAGGACAGGCCTGAAGCTATTTGTTTTGGAGTTGTTGTATTTTTTTTTCTTTTAAGAAAGGAAGTGAGCTGAAAATAAAATTCAGAGAAGAAACTGCAGTATTATCATAGTTTAGTCTGGTTTGCGTAGATAATAACTTTATTCAATGAAGCAAAATGTTGATATGTAGCAGTACAAATATGGCAATGAAACCTAAGATGTATAAACTTCTGTCACTGATAATGAGGTCCAAAAAAAAGAGACTAAATTGTCTATAAAGGACATTTTTCTTAAGATAGCAATTTTTTTGAATTTTTAAACCAATACAATTAATGATACAAGCAGTACAAGTAATAATACAAATGCAATACCAGTAGGAACAACTAAGAGCAAAACTAATAAATTTCCTTTCCTTTCTACTATTGTTGTTATATACTTGCCTCACCTCCGGGGGCAAGATATTCCACAAGGCAGGTGCTATCACAGAGAAGGCACGCCTCCTGGACCCCACTAGATGAAATTCTTTTGTTGATGGACTCCGAAGCATGCCCTCTCTAAATGCGACCTGGTATCAATTTATAATTCGCACTAAATCAAATATCACACTATTTGACCTTGCATTATTTGCAACCTAATGGTATCAACCAATAGTGCTTAGTGATTGGTAAAAATATCCACCTTAGTTGCTGCACCAGTTGTCAGCTGGGTATTCTTTGGCCGGAGGTGACATGTAAGGCAGAGGTTGGCCTTCTTTGGGCTTAACAACAATATTTAATTTTTTTTATACATCAAATTTCTATCACCGCCCGTCTCCCTCCAAGCAGGGAGCCTGGGCAGTTCACAATAAAAATAAAAAATTACAATTCAATAAAACCAGCAATAATACAAATAATATAAATAATAATAATAATAATAATAATAATAATAATAATAATAATAAATAATATAAATTGTTGGTTTTACTAAAAATTCTCAAGATCCACCAACTGGAGCCAGGCACTAATGGCAGATCCGTAAATTGAAGAGAATGCTGAGCTTATTGTTCATTTTTTAATACAGAATCAGGTTCATCTTCTTTTTATACCACCCCAAGTTTTCTTCATTTCAGCAGCATAATTTAAAGAGGGCTGACAATTTTTTTTATTTTTCTGCTGAAACTGAAGCAGATGATACAAGTCCTCTCAAGCTTAGACAATTAATTTGCAAATCGATAATTTATTGCATCTTTAGACTGAAAAGAAAACATCACTGGTATAAAACACCTAGTTTTTAAATAACTGCCTTAAACCTCCTAGCCAAACATATACTACTATTATCTTTATTACAAAGCTGAAATTCTGTCTTATTTTAACTATAACAACACAAAAGATGCTGCTCACGTACTCAGAACATGAAAAGATTGATGCAATTATTGATGCTTTCTTTGGGACTTAATTAAATTCCAGTTACTGCTATGTTTACAGGGATTTGACAGATGATGATTTAGCTTGACATCTTTGGCTGTTTTAATTTTGATTTAAGCAAAATCACTGAATTTAATGAAGGAAATAACATTTTGCTTATATTATTAATAAAACAATTTTAAGTTCTTTGGGCAAAATAAAATAGGTAGCACACAAAATGTTGGTGGAAAAGGTTAGAGGCTTACATTGTTGATACAATAGGTAAAGCTGCTCTTTTCTCCTGCTGGATATCACATTTAACAGAATAAGATTTCTTTACTTACGCTAGCAGATTTTTTTTTCTTTTGTAAATTAGAAGGGGTAATGGAATACATACCTACTTACATGCAGATACTGAGGAATGTTTTAACTTTGAAAAGGAAGAATGGAAAGACAAACAAGAAGTAGTAGATTTATTGCTTCAGGAACAATTTTCTGAACATTTTAAAAGAAATAAGATGGTCCCCAGACTTTACAATAGGACTGGGGAATGCCCCACATTTAGACGTTAAAGAAAATTCATACATTCATATATATGAGAGGAAATGTTTACCATATATATTAATTATGAATTTCATATGAAATATGCACCTCCATAATCCATGAAACATTCAGAAAGGCAATAGCGTATTAGCTAGATGACATCATTCAATTGGGAAAATAATAACCGCCCAGAGTCCCCTATTCGGGGAGATGGGCAGGGATAAATTGAATAAATAAATAAATAAATAAGCAGTGGAAGTTATGCTTTAGGGAAAACAGTTAATAGAACAATATTAAGGAATGACTGATTAGATTTTGAAAGACAATCAGGTTCCCTAAATTTTCACACTGATTCAGTAAAAGATTAGACGTGAACATCTGCTCAACTCAAGATTGAATTAAGGCTGAATCTGAATTGAGCTGTTTCAGTTTTCAGTCTTCCTTCACACAGACACACATCCACTGCCATTACATTTGGCAACCTTTGAAAGCATAATAAAACATTCCTGCATACAGGAACACCCAATTATTTGAATAACTATCTATGCACTCAGCTCAATTGTGCAATCAAAATTGATTCATTTTTTCTTGTATTTAAATGACTTTTTCCCATTTAGCTCACACTTTCCAGAATCATTTAACCCTCAAATTACATCTGGAGTCCAGTCCCTAGAAGTTTAAGATTTTTAAACATGTCTTTTCACAGGACCTTTCTGAAGCTGGAAGAACCCTCTTTGTCATTATTAAGGTAAAGGTTTTCCCCTGCACAGTCGTGTCCGACTCTAGGGGTTGGTGCTCATCTCCATTTCTTAACCAAAGAGCTAGCGCTGTCTGAAGACGCTTCCGCGGTCATGTGGCTGGCATGACGCACGCAGAATGCTGTTACCATCCCACCAAAGTGGTACCTATGTATCTATTTGCATTTGCATGCTTTCAAATTGCTAGGTTGGCAAGAGCAGGGGCGAGTGTGGGAGCTCACTCCGTCACATGGCGCTCGGGTCTTGAACCGCTGACCTTCCGATCGACAAGACTGGTGTCTTAACCACTGAGCCATCGCGCCCCTTGGTCATTATTACTATTGATTTATATGATTGTGCTAATATTAAGAAATGTCCCATATTGATTATTATATTGTTTTATTGCTGATATTCATTTATGTTGATATATTATTATTTTAATAGCACTATATTACAATGTATTATTAATTATATATTAATATATTATTTCTTAATTTACGTGCATTATAAAGGGATGCCAAATATAATTGCTTCTCCTCTTACTACTACTATGCAGATGTTGAGCAGATTATCATCAAAGCTTGGCGATTGCAGCTAACATGCATGACAGTATCTAGAGTGCAAGGAGGTTAGAAACGGGCTTCTTTTTCAACATGCCTGGAGGCTGCTATACTAGAATTCGTCCAACACATCTGGAGGCTGCATTACATGCTCATAACATGCAGGCTCCTTGAGGCACAAGAGTTTCTTCTAGCGTTCATGTCTCTTTCATCACTTTTGTTACCAAAGAAAGAAATGCATGATATGTTTGAGGAAAAAGTACAAGGAGGTATGCCAGTTTGGTCTAGTGGTTAAGGCTCCGGGCTAGAAACCAGGAGTCTGTGAGTTCTAGTCCCGCCTTAGGCATGAGAGCCGTCTGGGTGACCTTGGGCCAGTCACTCTCTCTCAGCCCTAGGAAGGAGCCAATGGGAAACCAGGTGACTGAGAGTTCTAGTCCCGCCTTAGGCATGAAAGCCGGCTGGCTGACCGGGTTGTTGTTTTGGGGAAAATAGGAGGAGGAAGGAGTATTGGGTATGTTCAGCACCTTGAGTTATTTATAAAAAAAATTATTTTATTTTATTTTATTTATTTTATTTTATTTTATTTTATTTTATTTTATTTTATTTTATTTTATTTTATTTTATTTTATTATTATTTTTTATTATTTTATTTTATTTTATTTTATTTTTATTATTTTATTTTATTTTATTTTATTTTATTTTATTTTATTTTATTTTATTTTATTTTATTTTATTTATTTTATTTTATTTTATTTTATTTTATTATTTTATTATTTTATTTTATTATTTTATTTTTTATTTTATTTTATTTTATTTTATTTTATTTTATATTTTATTTTATTTTATTTTATTTTATTTTATTTTATTTTATTTTATTTTATTTTATTTTATTTTATTTTATATTTTATTTTATTTTATTTATTATTTTATTTTATTTTATTTATCCCTGCCCATCTCCCCGAATAGGGAACTCTGGGCGGTTTACAAAATATCAAAAATTTAAAATCTATACAAAAATTACTATAAAACAATAAATAGAGGGAATAAATAAAATCCAAAGATGGTTAAGAGCCATAATCCAGATCAAGGCACTACGGGGCCAGCCACCTCCGAGAGGCACTACCCCCTCCGTCGTCCCAGGCAAGGCGGCAGAGCCAGGTCTTCAGAGACTTCCGGAAGGTGAGGAGTGAGGGGGCCAGCCTCACCTCCAGGGGCAAGATGTTCCATAATGCGGGTGCTATCGCAGAGAAGGCACGCCTCCTGGACCCTGCTAGGTAAAATTCTCTTGTTGAAGGGGTCCGAAGCATGCCCTCTCTGCATGATCAGGTGGGGCGGGTCGATGTTATCAGGATGAGACGGTCCCTCAGATACCCTGGCCCCATGCCATGTAGGGCTTTAAAGGTAATCACCAACACCTTGAATTGGACCCGGAAGCAAACTGGAACCCAATGCAGCTCGCGCAGCAGAGGTGTCACATGTGCTGATCTTACAGCACCCATAACTGCCTGTGCTGCTGCATTCTGAACCAGCTGAAGCTTCCGGATACTCTTCAAGGGTAGCCCCATGTAGAGCGCATTACAATAATCTATATGGGAGATGACAAGGGCATGAGTGACTGTTCAGAGGGCATCCCGATCCAGGCGGGATGATGATGATGATGATGATGATGATGATGATGATGATGGGATAGAAAATAAATAAATAGAATAAATAGATAATTGTTTGTTCTCAGATTCTTGAACCAGAGACCAATTTCACTTCTCAGAAAAATGCAAATGTTGGAATGAATTTTCATTGACTGTAAATGAATCCACTTAGTACCTCCTGGTATGAAAATACATAAAGATGAACAACTTCCTTCTCATTTTAATTACTTTTAAGACTTCCTCTTTCTTTATAACTGCTCATTATGTTGATTCATTTAAACTCCTGTGCTTCAGATTATGAAAGTATGATAGAAAATGGCCAAATACGTAGAAGAAAATATGCTAAATAAAATGGAAACATTTTGATTTGCGCTGACTTTTGTAATTAAAAAAAAACAACAATTACTAAATTATTTTCAAGGCGAATAAACTGTGTAAAAGTATCCTAAATTGTAATTTAGGATAGAAATTAATTAATTAAATAAATAAAATATACTGAACCAGCAGTCCACTGGCTTGACATGCTACAGCAGCTATTTTCGGTAATTAGATGGGCTAGGGCACAGCTTTCCAAACTTTTCATGTTGGTGACACACTTTTTAGACATGCATCATTTCGCAACACACTCTTACAGCAGGGCACAAGGCAGGCACTAGGCCCTGTGTGGTATAGCCGCCTAGAGTCCTCCGTTAGGGAGAGGATAGGCGGGGTATAAATACAATAAATAAATAAATAAATAAATCACAGCAGGTTTGGAGGCAGCCAGGCACAAGGCAGACACTAGGACCTGTGCGGAATCCTGGCAGGGCAGGTTTGGAGGCAGCAAGGCACAAGGCAGGCACTAGGACCTGTGTGGGATCCCGGCAAGGCTCGGAGGCAGCAGCAGCCGCGACACACCCAGACATTGCAGCCGACACACTAATGTGCTCTGGGCTAGGGGGTAGCTTAGATCAAGCTGGGGGCAGAGGTCCAGGGCCTTGCAGTCAAAAGGGGGCCCAAAAGACTGTGTAGAGAATAGCAGAGAATTGAAGCAGCAGTAAATCGGGGTCAATAGCTGAGTTGGTATGGTTATCCAGGGGCCACTAACACAGCATCCTGTCTTTCTGACTTTTTAATAAACTAAATTAGGGAGCAGCAGGCTGAATATAACACCCCTGCTAAAGAAGTCCATAGAGAAAAATTATCTCCTGTGCTGTTACAGGGATGGAATGCAGTGAATTCTAAAGTGGGGCTGTCTGACCTGTGTTCTGCTTGTGTCGTGTGTAGATGCAGAAATAACACGCCGAGGCCAGGAATCTAGTCTCTAGTGTTTATTGCATACCTACAAGCAGAAATCCTGCTAAA
Organism: Charina bottae; assembly: GCA_023362775.1. NCBI lineage: Eukaryota > Metazoa > Chordata > Lepidosauria > Squamata > Charinaidae > Charina > Charina bottae. The sequence continues at coordinate 95,027,424 of JALMGJ010000002.1, read as the reverse complement.
CTAACAGTGCCTGAAGATTCCCAAGTATATCAGCTCAACCTAGGGCGGAGCTTTCTTCTGACGTTTGGGGAAATAGGCTAGGCTCTCTGAGCTGCGTGCTCGCTTCTTATCCAGTGCTCCGCCCTCCTCTCTGCTTCCCCTGACACCACCCCCCTCCCCATCCAAAAACTCCATAGCAACTCCCTCCCCCCGTTCGTCCTTGGTGCCGGGCAGGATCCCGTGTGAAAAAGTGTCTATCTGCTCTTCTTCCTGGGAGCTGGGCAGTGAAGGGAGGTCATCCAGGAAAGGAATGTCGGGGGAAGGCTCGCGCCTCTCTGTTTGATCTGATAGTCCGGGTGCAGCTGGCGTCTCCTGAAAAACAGCTAAATCGTTAGAAAGGTTCTCCCTCCCCCCTCCTGGGAGCTGGCAACCAGAGGTGGAAGGATGCGAATCCTCCTCCTCCCCCCTCGCTGGGTCTGATGGGGGGAGCAGGAATGGTTGCCGGCAACTCACGAAATCCTCCGGCTGGTCGGCTTCCTCGTCTTCAGCCGGGGGCTGTAGTTCTGGGAGTCGCGCTGGCCGTGGCTTGTGAGGGAAAATCTGATGAAACCTATGCACTAGGAAGGGTGCATGGACATCTTTGGCATTTTCCCAGGAGCGCTCTGTCTGAGAATACCCCTTCCAGTGTATTAAATACTGAATCCCCCTGCCCCTCCTTCTGGAGTCCAAAATCTCTTGCACCTCGTACTCCGGTTCCCCTTGGACCAGTACTGGAGGGGGGGGGGTATGCGACCGCAAGGCACTTGGAGGGGAATCTTTGACTAACAAGGAATTGTGAAACACCGGGTGAATCCTCATGGAATGTGGAAGCTGTAAACGATAAGCCACATGATTTATTTGCTGTATCACTTGAAAAGGGCCAATAAACTTAGAGTCCAGCTTCTTGCAAGGTCTGTTAGTGGGCAGAAACTTTGTAGAGAGCCAGACCTTGTCTCCTGGTGATATGGGGGGTCCTTCCTGTCTGCGTTCATCTGCGTTCCGTTTATAGGCTGCCTTTGCCAGCTCTAGCTGCTCTGCTAACAGGTGATGGGCTGCCTGCCTTTCTGCCAGGAAATCCATGGCTGCAGGCACAGCTGTTTGTTGTGAGGAAAGGGGCAACACTCTCGGGTTTGTGCCATAGAGAGCCTGGAAAGGGGACATCTTGGTTGAGGAATGTACTGCATTGTTGTAAGCGAACTCTGCCATGGGGAGAAGTTCTGGCCAATTGTCCTGCCGGTAGTTAATGTAACATCTGAGATATTGCTGCAATAACTGGTTAGTTTTCTCTGCTTCGCCATTACTGCAAGGATGATTCGCAGAGGACAAGTGTATTTTGACCCCCAATGTCTGGAAAAGCGCCCCCCAGAACCTGGAAGTAAATTGCGAACCGCGATCTGAGATCAAGTGGTTAACCATACCTCTATATCGGAAGACATTGTCCAAAAAGAGCTGTGCTGTAACTTGTGCTGTTGGTAGGCCCTTGCAGGGAATGAAGTGCGCTATTTTCGTAAAGCAGTCTACCACCACCAGGATGGAATTGAAACCTTGTGCCTGTGGCAAGTCAGTGATAAAATCCATGGAGACAGTGTCCCAAGGTTGGGGGGGTGTGGGCAGGGGCTGCAAAAGGCCTGCTGGTTTCCCTGCAACCGTTTTAGTGCGTCTACACACGTGGCAAGAGGCCACGTAAGTCTTGATGTGTGCTGCCATCTTGGGCCACCAGTAGTCTCTGAGTGTTCTGTGCAGCGTTTTGAACACACGCACCCCGTGTCCTGCCGTAGGGCTATCATGACAGAGCTGTAATACTTCTTCCCTCAGGGTCTTGGGAACATAAAGCCGCCCACTATGCCAAAGTGTCCCTGCCTCCGCTGTGAAAGGGGACGGTGTACCATGCTGGGCCCCCTGGAGGTCATCCAGCCTAGCCCGTGCGTAGGGGTCTTGTTGCTGCTGCGCCTTGATTCTTACAAGGAGATCGTCTACTAGTCTGACTGCTGCCAAGTTCTCTACTTGGACCCCTTCGGGAGGCTTCTCAAAATTTTGAGGGTGCAAGATCGTGGCTTGGGCGGCTTGGTCAGGTTCTGCAATGTCCTGCGGCTGCCTAGACAACGCGTCAGCCAGCTTGTTTTGTTTGCCTGGCAAATACGAGATGACGAAATCGAAGTGTGAAAAAAATTGACTCCATCTGACCTGACGGGGGTTGAGGGATCCCAAGCTCTGCAACAGTGCTAAGTTTTTATGGTCTGTGTAAACCTTGATTGGCAAAGCTGCTCCCTCTAACCAATGCCTCCATTCTTGAAAGGCTGATTTTATGGCAAGCAGTTCCTTGTTAAAAACATCGTAATTCCTCTCTGCTGGTGACAGCGTGCGAGAGAAATAGGCACAGGGTAATAAATCTTCCCCCCTTTCGTCCGCCGCTTGGAGTAAAATGGCGGCGACGGCAAAGTTAGAGGCGTCGCACTGGACGTGGAACTGTTTTGAAGGGTTCGGGTGCCTCAGGAGTGGTGGGGAGGTAAACAGCTGTTTAAATTCTTGAAAGGCTGCTTGCTGCTGTTCCCCCCAGCAAAAACGTCTGTTTTTCTTTAACAGCTGAGTAAGGGGACGCGCTTTCTCCGCATATGAGGCAATAAATTTGTGAAGAAAATTCGCATACCCCAGAAATTGTTGGAGCTCCTTGACGTTACGGGGAGGCTTCCATGACATAATTGCTTGGACCTTTGCAGGATCCACGGCTACGCCTTCTGTGGAAATCCTGTATCCCAGATAGTCTAATTGCGTTAAGTCAAATGCGCACTTTTCTAATTTCGCAAACAGCTTGTTCTCTCTTAATCTCTGCAGAACATTACGCACATGGGTAATGTGGGAGGTGGGGTCCTCAGAATAAATCAGAATGTCATCCAGATACACAATGACATATTTATCTAACAAGTCTGAGAAAATGTGGTTCATGAACCTGGAAAATACTGCCCCACAATTACTTAGTCCAAAAGGCATGACTAAATACTCAAACTTACCATATCTGGTGTTAAAAGCCGTTAAGTATTCATGGCCTGGCTTTATTCTGATCAAATTGTAGGCATTCCTGAGGTCTAGCTTGGTAAAAATGCGAGCCTTTTGCAGGCGATCTAGCAACTCCGATATCACTGGAAGAGGGTAGTGGTCTCTAACGGTGACTGCGTTGAGTGCGCTGTAGTCATGCACCGTGCGCATGGGGGGTCCCTTATCGCCAGACTGTGCCGCCGGGGCGAAAGGATCGGGCTTTTTAGGCACGAAGAAGGTAGGGGCAGATGCCGGTGATGTCGATGGCCGAATGAAACCCTTTTTTAGGTTGGTATCCAAATATTCCTTCAGTATAGCTAGCTCCTTTGGGGACATTGTGTAATGCCGTGCCGCTGGGATCTTGGCCCCAGGCTTCAGATCTATGGTACAGTCGAAAGATCTATTGGGGGGCAACACCGTGGCCTCTTGCTCTCCGAAGATGTCTGCAAAATCTCCATACTTTGTTGGTAGTGGAGCCTTCCCTGCTTCCCGGCTTGCAGCTGCCGGCTGGGCTTGGGTAATGCCCTGCAATTTGTGGTGCCGACAGTCTTGAGAGGGAAAGGAAACTGCTCCGGTCATCCAGTCCAAATTGGGGTTGTGAAGTCTCAACCAAGGTGCCCCGAGAATGACTGGGACTTGCAAGGAGGCAGTAACGTAGAGTTGGATCCATTCCGAGTGATCTGCGATGTTTAGCTGAATCGGCAGGGTGCAACGTTCGATCGCGCCGGCCTTGAGAGGTTGCCCGTCGATGGTTTCAACCTGCATGGGGCTTGGTAGTGCAATAGTTGAAATGTGAAACTTTTCCACCGCTTCCCCATCTATAAAATTGGTTGTCGCCCCGGAATCAATCATAACATTTACCGGTGATAGTCGCTTGGAATCTGTAGTCAGCGTGGCTGGAACAATATAAAAATCTTGGTTGTGATCTGCCGTCTGAGCCCTTCTTAATTGCTGGATGGCCGCCCTGCGGGGCTCTGACGAGGGGGGCCGTTGGAGTTTAACTGCTGAGAAGAAGCGGCTGGAATGTGGGCCTGCTCCGTGCCTTGGGTTGTAAATCTTACCGGGGCTGCCTGGTGTTTGGTCGGGCACACCCTTGCAATGTGCCCTGGCCCCCCGCAATAAAAACAAAGTGCACTGTCCCTTTTCCTTTGCCTCTCGGCTTCAGAGAGCCCCCTTCTTGTGGCCCCTAACTGCATGGGTTCTTCCGCGCTCAGGGGAACAAACGTGTTAGAGGGGGTAGCAAAACCTGGAAAAGCCGGTCGGGTTCCTGCCCTGTTTCTCCCTGGCCGAAGCTGCTTTAACTCCTCCAATCGAGCATCTATGACGACTGTTAACTGGTATAGGTCTTCCATTGTCACTGGAGTGCCCTGCCGCACTAACTCCGTCTTAATCTCTTCGTCCAGTCCTTGTTTAAACTGATCCTTCAATGCCACCTCATTCCAGCCCAAATCTCCTGCCAGCAGTTTGAAATCTGCGATGTACGCTCCTACTCTCCTGTTCCCCTGTCGGAGCCGCCGGATCTCTCTGCTGGCAGTGACCTCTCTGATTGGATCATCAAAATGGGCTCTGAAACCGGCCATAAAGTTCTGGTAGTTGTCCAGAATTGGGTCGTTAGCTTCCACCATGGGGATGGACCATCTTGCGGCTGAGCCTTTCAGCAAACTTAAAATGAACGTGACTCTGGACCTCTCCATCGGGAACTCGGCTGGTCTGCTTTCGAAAAACATGGTGCACTGGGCGACGAAGGTCCTGAGCTGTGCCGTCTCTCCCCCAAATTTCTCTGGTAAACACCCTGGGGATCGCAGAACGACTGGTGGGGGTGGTGCCACTGGTGCTGGCTGCTGTGCCCCTTGCGCTGGTTGTTGCATCTGCTGAAGCATCGCCGCCTGTAAGTTATTAATCTGGTCGTCGACTTGTTGCTGGTGTTGTGTCAAGGCCGCTGCTAGCTAGATTATGGCCTGCTGCAATTCCTGCGTCTGAGAAGCCATTCTTCTGGTTTATGTGTTCCTCCCTCTTTCGATGGGAGTTTTGGTTTAGCAGGATTGATGTCGTGTGTAGATGCAGAAATAACACGCCGAGGCCAGGAATCTAGTCTCTAGTGTTTATTGCATACCTACAAGCAGAAATCCTGCTAAACTAACAGTGCCTGAAGATTCCCAAGTATATCAGCTCAACCTAGGGCGGAGCTTTCTTCTGACGTTTGGGGAAATAGGCTAGGCTCTCTGAGCTGCGTGCTCGCTTCTTATCCAGTGCTCCGCCCTCCTCTCTGCTTCCCCTGACAGCTTGTATCAGTTGCCAAATGGCCTTGCCAATTCAAAATGAGTTTAAATATTATTAAACAAATTAATTTAAAAACTGTCCAGCAAATATTCTTCAAATGAGTCCATCTAAACTACCTTACCTTGTTGTGGTGCTGGAGCTTGAGCACCTCAATGACGCCATGAGCTAAGCCGTGAAGGGACACCCAAGACAGGAAGGTCATGGCAGAGAGGTCATACTGGGGAAGGTAACGGCAACCCACCCCAGTATTCTTGCCATGAAAACTAAATGGATCAGTACAACCAGAGATGTGTCGGTATGCCATCGGAAGATGGGACTCCCAGGTCGGAAGATGGTCAAAATGCTACTGGGGAGGAACAGAGGATAAGTTCAACTAGCTCCAGATGTGATGATGCAGCTAGCTCAAAGCCAAAAGGTTGGCTAGCAGCCAACGGTGTTGGTGGTGGATGACAAATCCGATGCTCAAAAGATCAACACACCATAGGAACCTGGAATGTAAGATCTATGAGCCAGGGCATATTGGATGTGGTTATTGGTGAGATGTCAAGATTAAATATAGACATTTTGGGTGTCAGTGAACTGAAATGGACTGGAATGGGCCACTTCACATCAGATGACCACCAGATCTACTATGGTGGACAAGAGGACCACAGAAGAAATGAAGTAGCCTTCATAATTAATAATAAGGTGGCTAAAGCAGTGCTTAGATACAGTCCAAAAAATGATAGAATGGTCTCAATTTGAATTCAGGGTAAGCCATTTAACATCACAGTGATCCAAATATATGCCCCAACCACAGATGCTGAAGAAGCAGAAGTAGATCAGTTCTATGAGGATCTGCAGCACCTACTGGATAATACGCCAAAAAGAGATGTTTTTTTCATTAAAGGAGATTGGAATGCTAAGATGGGTAGTCAAACAATACCTGGAAATACAGGTAAGCATGGTCTGGGAGAACAAAATGAAGCTGGACATAGGCTGATAGAATTTTGCCAAGACAATTCACTGTGCATAACAAACACTCTCTTCCAGCAACCTAAAAGACGACTTTATACATGGACTTCACCAGATGGTCGACACCAAAATCAGATTGACTACATCCTTTGCAGCCAAAAGTGGTGGACATCTATACAGTCGGTAAAAACAAGACCTGGAGCTGACTGTAGTTCAGATCACGAACTTCTTATTGCACAATTTAGAATCAGACTGAAGAGAATAGGGAAGACCCACAGATCAGTTAGATACAGTATGAGCTCACTAATATTCCTAATGAATATGCAGTGGTGGTGAAAAATAGATTTAAGGGACTAGAATTAATAGATAGGTTCCAGAAGAACTATGGACAGAAGTTTTTAACATTGTTCAGGAGGCGGCAACGAAAACGTCCCAAAGAAAAAGAAAACCAAGAAGGCAAGATGACTGTCTGCTGAGACACTGGAAGTAGTCCAAGAAAGAAGGAAAGCAAAAGGCAACAGTGATAGGGGGAGATATGCCCAATTAAATGCAAAATTCCAGAGGTTAGCCAGAAGAGAAAAGGAATTATTTTTAAACAAGCAATGCGTGGAAATGGAAGAAGACAATAGAATAGGAAGGACAAGAGACCTCTTCCAGAAAATTAGAAACATCGGAGGTAAATTCCAGGCAAAAATGGGTTTGATCAAAAACAAAGATGGTAAGGACCTAACAGAAGCAGAAGAGATCAAGAATATGTGGCAAGAATATACGGAACATCTGTATAGGAAGGATAATAATATCCAGGATAGCTTTGACGGTGTGGTCAGTGAGTTAGAGCCAGACATCCTGAAGAGTGAGGTTGAATGGGCCTTAAGAAGCATTGCTAATAACAAGGCAGCAGGAGACAACGGTATCCCAGCTGAACTGTTTAAAATCTTGCAAGATGATGCTGTCAAGGTGATGCATGCCATATGCCAGCAAATTTGGAAAACACAAGGATGGCCATCAGATTGGAAAAAATCAACTTATATCCCCATACCAGAAAAGGGAAACACTAAAGAATGTTCAAACTACCAAACAGTGGCACTTATTTCACATGCCAGTAAGGTAATGCTCAAGATCTTGCAAGGTAGACTCCAGCAATTCATGGAGCGAGAATTGCCAGATGTACAAGCTGGGTTTAGAAAAGGCAGAGGGACTGGAGACCAAGTTGCCAATATCCACTGGATAATGGAGAAAGCCAGAGAGTTTCAGAAAAACATCTATTTCTGTTTTATTGACTATTCCAAAGCCTTTGACCGTGTGGATCATAACAAATTGTGGCAAGATCTTGGTGGTATGGGGATACCAAGTCATCTTGTCTGCCTCCTGAGGAATCTGTATAACGACCAAGTAGCAACGGTAAGGACAGACCATGGAACAATGGACTGGTTTAAGATTGGGAAAGGAGTATGGCAGGGTTGTATACTCTCACCCTACCTATTCAACCTGTACACAGAACACATCATGCGACGTGCTGGGCTTGATGAATCCAAGGCTGGAGTTAAAATCGCTGGAAGAAACATTAACAATCTCAGATATGCGCAGATGATACCACTTTGATGGCTGAAAGCGAGGAGGGGCTGAGGAGCCTTATGATGAAGGTGAAAGAAGAAAGTGCAAAAGCTGGGTTGCAGTTAAATCTCAAAAGAACCAAGATTATGGCAACCAGCTTGATTGATATCTGGCAAATAGAGGGAGAGAAAGTGGAGGCAGTGACAGACTTTGTATTTCTAGGCGCAAAGATTACTGCGGACGCTGACTGCAGCCAGGAAAACAGAAGACATCTACTTCTTGGGAGGAGAGCAATGGCAAATCTTGATAAAAAGGAAGAGGGGCAGACCAAGGGCAAGATGGATGGATGATATTCTGGAGGTAACGGACTCAACCGAAGTCATGAAGAGTCGGAAGCGACTGAACTAATCAACAACAAATATTTACTAAAAGGATGATTATTAGGAATTTAATCTTTGCTCTAAAAGGAAGCATTCTCATTACATCTAGGATGATCCTCCCAATTTAAAGATGAATTATTTGAGAGAAAAGCCTAATCTTTGTTTCAGGCAAATAGGTGGGAAGAAGTCCTTTTTATTTAACTGAAACTTAATAAGCTTTTTGCATTATATTTGCATGCACTGCAAGAGTTAATATAAGAATAATATAATGTCCTTTCTTAAAATGTAAAGCAATTCATTTAATTGGAAATGTGCTATTTTGAACCCAGAGTATTTTCTTTCTTCCTAAACAAATATTCTATGATATACTGTTCTAAAAGCTTATCAACAAGGGGTAGAATTTGAAATAAATTCTGTTATTTCATTGTGCTGTCATATCAACAGTAGAATGGATGTTTTACAGGCATGACAAATTCAAATATTCATCTTTGAAGTGTAAAGTGATTTACACAGCTTATTAAAGAAGCTGCTGACAGTCAAATTTAGTACAGCCACACTTTCCAGAGATCACTGAAATTAAGTAGATTTCTTTCCTTGTTCATTTCAAGGAGGCAGGCAGAAATATGCTGCAAAAGGGTGTGCGGTGAATAGGGCAAGGAAATCCATTGTACTGTATGTAATAATGATACTTGTGCACATCAGATTAATTCATTTATTTGAATTATCACCTACAGTATATCAACTATTAATGGTGTGCCTCAAAATAAATTAAAATAGAGATAATAAACCTACATAATTAAATTCAAGAAAACAATTGTATTAAAACAACAGATTAAAAGCAGCACAGTCTAAAATCATGAAAAACACAAAGAAGACAGAAGATAGAAAAAAGACAATTAGCAGATATATTTCCCAGTCCTATACTGACTGAATATTAAGATTTTAACGTTATTTATGCATTACACTTTTTTTAAATCCGTTCAATTGTGTCCGATTTTTTGGAGAGTGACTGGACAAGTCTCTGCAGTTTTCTTGGCAAGATTTTTGGAAGTGGTTTGCCATTGCCTTCTTCCTAGGGCTGAGAGAGAGCAACTGGCCTAAGGTCACCCAGCTGGCTTTGTGCCTAAGGCAGGACTAGAACTAACCACTACACCAAACTGGCTCTCATGCATTACAATAAATGTATAAAATTACATTTTCTCTTATGTTTAAAGAAATGTTCAAGTTTTCTTCCAATTTAAATATATTAAAATCAACAATTAAATACAGTGTTTTAGCAGCATCTCCTCACTCATGCAAAATTTCTGCTTGTAAGGAATTTTTTCCAATAGGAGAGCAAATTACACCAAAGCAATTTGAAGTGGAATGCTGCTTTGTGTTATTTATTTATTTTAACCAGCCCACAGAGAGAAATACAGAAATACTGAATAGGAAGAAATCTTAAAAGTCTTCTGGGAAAAAATATTTTAAAAAGTTTTGTAGTTTTTTAATAATTTGTGAGATCAGAGTTATAGAAATATTAAGAAACAAACGAACTGAAAACTTGCAGTAAAAAAATGCTGCTTTTATTTTAAAACAAAGAAAACGAAACTAAACTTTTCAGCCTTTTCCCAGCCGGGAAAAGCATGGCTTAATTAACATAGCTCAAGGCAATTTGCCTCTCTGCACTCACCAACAACATAGTAGTACAGGACAAGAAGTAAACACAATAGAAGGATTTACATTTTAAAGCTTTTACAATTTAAACTTGGCAGTACCTGAGCGGACAAAGCTTGGCATGTGACCACTCACCTAGGCAATGCATTCCCAATTTGGGAAAGAACAAACAGGTAACCTTTCTGATTGGCTAAGCAAACTAGACTTGCAGGCACCGGCTATCAACATTCCGGAGGGGGGAGTTTGCAAGAGCATTTCTGACTCCCACAGAAAAACTTTTAGCAGATTGACTTTTTAAAACTCAGCTTCCTATATTCTTTTCTGAATCATAAAATATATACAACAAAAACCAGATCAAAACCTCAATCAAGAAAACACTAGATCAGGGCTTTCCAAGCCATGCATAATTTCGTGACACAATAATGATGAGTCCCCGCCCCCCGGATCACGTGATTGGCTCCCGGCTCCAAACCCCGCCCCTGGCCCACGTGATTGGCTCCTGGCTCCAAATCCCACCCCCGGCCCCCCAGTCTTGTACTGTATGTATTGTATTGTATGTAATTGTAGATCAGAGCTTTCCAAACTCTGTGTCGCAACACATTTCTGTGTCACGGCAAGGGCCCAGGTGTGTCGCAGGGGAACCCGGAAGAGGAGGCCATGCACCACGTGGAGCCCCGCCCATCCCTTGCCACGTTGACAGGTCCCTGCTCTGAACCCAGCTCTTCAGCTCGCCGCAGAAGCCAGGTAAGTTAGCGGCACGGTAGGGCTGCAACTGGGGGGGAGGGTGCAGGGACGCCACTAGGCCACCATGCTGGGGGTGGGTGGAGGGTGCAGGGACCACATAGCACGGTGGCCGGAGACATCGCTTTTCCTCCCCGAGAAGTGACAGCGGCCTGGCAGCTGAGAAAGGGATGGGGAGGCGGCTCCACTGCCTGCCTCGCAAGGCCCCTGCACCATCCATGTCTCCGGCTCCCCTTCCCCTTGGCAGCGGCCCCAGCTAGGCAGAGGCAGGACTGGGTGGACAGGTGGTGCTCTCCGCCTCTGTGGCCTGGCCTGGCTCACTGCTTCCTCCTGTTGCCTACAATCAGAAGATGGCGGTGGTCTGATGCGCGGCCCGCAAGAGCTGAGCTGCGGCTGAGCCAAGGGAGCCTGCCGGCGGCTCCAGCCTGAGAGGCCTCCCGGAGCTCTGGGGAGACCCAGTGCAGGTGGCGGGGACGGGGGAGAAGCAGAAGGAGAGGAGCCGCCGGTGGGAGCACGGCACGAGGAGTGCCTCACCGGCGCCTGCCCGGCTTCCACCGTGCTTCGTCAGAGAAGGTAAGACACCACGCCGGCGGGTGGGCAGGCAGCTGAGAGGCAGGCGGGCGGGCAGGGGGTCGTCTGACTGTCCTTCCCAGAGCTGCTGGGGCCAGATGGAGCGGTGGGGGACTCGGCATCACTCCTTCCAGCGGGCGCTCCAAGCCCAGCTGTTCAGCCATCGATCAAGGATCGATCAGGCCTGGGGGAAGGGCTGGCTGAGGGGCTGGGGGGGGAGACGGGTCCCTGTTGCCTGGGACAGTCTCACGCATCCTCCCCCCTCCCCCCATATTATGGCAGCAATAACAACCACAGCGACCACCACCTGCTACGAAGGCTCTGGCAGAAATGGATCCAAGTGTGGGACGCTCTTCTGGAGAGTGGAAAGTGCAGGATCCCCGATCTTTCTTGGGGCTTCTTTCTTGGAGATCCAGCCCAGAGGCGGCTCCTCTCCTTCTGCTTCTCCCCCGTCCCCGCCACCTGCACTGCCTCTGCCTGGCTGGGGCCACCACCAAGGGGAAGGGGAAGGGGGAGCCAGAGATGCGGACGGCGCAGAGGCCTTGCGAGGCGGGCAGCGGAGCCGCCTCCCCGTCCCTTTCTCGGCTGCCAGGCCGCTGGCACTTCTCGGGAGGGAAAAGCCATGTCTCTGGCCGCCGTGCTTCGTGGTCCCTGCACCCCCCCAGAGCAGCAGGCTAGTGGCATCCCTGCACTCTCCCCCCCAGTTGCAGCTCTACCGGGCTGCTAACTTACCTGGCTTCTGCAGCGAGAGCTGCAGAGCTGGGTTCAGAGCAGGGAACTGTCGGTGCGGCAAGAGATGGGCAGGGCTCCACATGGTGCATGGCCTCCTCTTCCGGGTTCCCCTGCGACACACCTGGGCCCTTGCCGCGACACAGAAATGGGTCGTGACACACAGTTTGGAAAGCTCTGCACTAGATATTCCTAAAACATGGCAGTATTATTATCATCCAAGAAAGGATTATTTATTTATTTGTTTGATCACTATGTAAGCTACCTCAATTGTTGTAGTGACTCGATGATGATGATGATGATGATGATGATGATGATGATGATGATGATAATTTATTACACTTGTAAGCCACCCAACTCTGAACAACTCTGGGTGGCTCACAACAATCAAAGAAATTACAATATAAAATCAATAAAAAATAAGGAGAAAAATGGCAAGTGCAATGAAGTGAGGGGTCTGACTCCCTCGCCAAAGGCCTGGGTGAAGAGCCAGGTCTTCACGGCTCTTCTAAACAACAACAGGATGGGGGCCATCCAGTTCTTGGGGGGGAACTAATTCCAGAGGGCAGGTGCTGCTACAGAGAAGGTGCACTTCTGGGGTCCCAATAGATGACATTGTCTAATTGAAGGAACCCGGAGCATGCCAACCCCACAGGATCAAATTGGCTGGGCAGATGTTATGGGAAACAGGCAGTCCCTCAAGTAACTAGGCCCTATGCCATGATAATAATATATATGATAATGAGGAGAAGATGGGGCACATCAGTACTAGTGTATTTCAACATGGAAGATTCTTATTCCAAACAAAGCTAGCATAGTCCCCTTCTGGCCTTATTGCAACTGGAACATTCAAAACATGAGCATTCTCATTAAATTCCATGTCCACAGAAACTGACATGAGGACACCTACATTGGCAGGGGGTGGAACAACATCAAGGACACTCATTGGTTGAGTCTTCAAGCTACAATCAAACCTGAAAAGTGTTTAAACCAAAATTCATAAAAGTCACCTGGCTTGAGTGTTTTGAGGAAGACTCAATCAATAAGAAACTTCCTTAAAAATTACCTATTTCACTTTAAGCTATGTTCATATAAGTCTATATGCTATTGTTAGAATTTAGTATCTACAGAATACATCTACTCATGTATTCTGCAAACACCTTAAACACATCTACACATTTTGCAAATAATAAAAGATCCATTCTACATATTATTAAAGAGTATCATGCTTTTCTGAAAGAAAAAAAAATACAGATTTTAAATGAGTTCTAATCTTTAGTCTTGCTTATGAGTCTCTTAAACTCACCACAACTACATGCTGCAAAGAGAACCCATCTGGCATTTCGGGGGCTTCTTGTTGTTTATTCGTTCAGTCACTTCCGACTCTTCATGACTTCATGGACCAGCCCAAGCCAGAGCTTCCTGTTGGCCATCACCAGCTCCAGCTCCCCCACGGCCAAGTCCATCACCTCCAGAATATCATCCATCCATCTTGCCCTCTTCCTTTTGCCTTCCACTTTCCCTAGCATCAGCATCTTCTCCAGGGTATCCTGTCTTCTCATTATGTGGCCAAAGGACTTCAGTTTTGCCTTTAATATCATTCCCTCAAGTGAGCAGTCTGGCTTTATTTCCTGGAGTATGGACTGGTTTGATCTTCTTGCAGTCCAAGGCACTCTCAGAATTTTCCTCCAACACCACAGTTCAAAAGCATCGATCTTCCTTCGCTCAGCCTTCCTTATGGTCCAGCTCTCCCAGCCGTAGGTTACTACGAGGAATACCATTACTTTAACTATGCGGACCTTTGTTGTCAGTGTGAGGTCTCTGCTCTTAACTATTTTATCAAGATCAATTTGGTCTCTAGTTCCTCTGCCTTTTCTAAACCCAGCTTGTACATCTGGCAATTCTCGCTCCATGAATTGCTGGAGTCTACCTTGCAAGATCTTGAGCATTACCTTACTGGCATGTGAAATAAGTGCCACTGTTTGATAGTTTGAACATTCTTTGGTGTTTCCCTTTTTTGGTATAGGGATATAAGTTGATTTTTTCCAATCTGATGACCATTTTTGTGTTTTCCAAATTTGCTGGCATATGGCATGCATCACCTTGACAAATTAGTAAATATTATTTCTATTAGTAAATAATAATAATAATAATAATAATAATAATATAATTATAATTATTATAATTATAATTTTAATTATTATAATAGTAAATATTAGTAAGTTAGTAAATAAATTAGTAAATATAGTAAAGCATATTCTATTACTTTCCATAGAGCAGGGCTTTCCAAACTTTTGCCGTTGGCAACACACCAATGGCTGGCATGCAAAAACCCGGAAGCGCCGCTGGAGGCACTTCCGGGTTGCCGTCGCTGCCGCGCTTTTGCATTTTTGCATGCTGTGGTGGTGGTGGCAGCGGTGGTGTCCTGGAACCCGGAAGCGCTGATGGTCCACCGTTGCCGCTGCACATGCTGCCACATGCAGCAGCAGCGGTGCGCCATCAGAGCTTCCGGGTTGTTGCGGGACACACTTGGGGCCCCCAGGCAACACAGTACTGTGTCACGACACACAGTTTGGAAAGCCCTGCCATAGAGCATAGCTACCATTAGCATTTTATCCAATAGTTTAATGGATAGTATTGGATAGTTATTGGATAGTTCTGTTTATGAGGTTAACATTTAGACAAGTTACATATTTGAAACTGTACTTAATATATACAAAGTCCCAAAAAGTTAACTTTGTTTAAGCTCCTTCCCATTTGCTATATGTTCCCATGTTCTACAAAAAAAAATGCATAACATGAGGTTGGACCAGACACTGCTGTCCTTACAGTCAGATATGGATGACATGGAAGACATGGAAAAAGGAAGTTAGTAATGTACTGAGCCTGTAATGTAGGTAGATAGGAACTCCTTTTTATATGTCCCACCAAATATATAAACATTATCTATTTGCCTGTCTGTCCACCTAATTTAATCCAGACCATTCTTTTTATGATCTCAAGCATTCATGCAAACCATTATAGAGAATGGTTTCTTCCTTACTGATATAAAATAAGTTCTTCTGCTCAAACTTCAAGCATGTTTAAAATTAACATTTCTTGACCAGGTAGAAAATGAATGAATAGGAGCTCGAGATGTAATGGTAGATAGTTGGATTAGAAATGGGGAGACCTACTCAGCTATTGTGCAACTTCTGATGAGTCATCCATTCTCAGCCCAATTTACTGAGAATGGATGTAGGGAATAATATGAACTGTCTTGGCCTCCAATTCTGTTTAATAGCCCTGCACACAAATTAATTGAAGGAAAGTGGGCACAGTGATTCATTGCTATTCATGGATTAGTATAGTATAGTACAGAGCTTTCCAAACTGTGTGTCGGGACACGTTAGTGTGTCGGCTGCAGTGTCTGGGTGTGTCATGGCTGCTGCCACCTCTGAGCCCTGCCAGGATTCTGCACAGGTCCTAGTGCCTGCCTTGTGCCCTGCTGTAAGAGTGTGTCGTGAAATGATGCATGTCTAAAAAGTTTGTCACCAACATGAAAAGTTTGGAAAGCTCTGGTATAGTATGTCTTACAACTGATGTTTAAAACTTAATCAAGTATTATAGAATACATCATTTATTATTTAATGAGTGCTTCATATAATTTTTGGAATATTCTGTTGCTTTTAGAATCTATCATCTATCTATTTATCTATCAATCTGAATATATCTATATCTACATCTACATAAAAACAAAAGCTAAATATATATGCAATATTGATCATGAAAGTTCATGAACTTTTATAACAAGTTACTCGGGATCATTTATAACCCTAATTGAACAGAATATTTGTAACTCAGGGTTGAACTGTGGAGTCCTTGGTGCACTCTGAACCTTGTTGTTTTCTTGCAGACATTTCATTGCCAGACTAGGCAACATCTTCAGTGCGAAAAGGGAGTGGGACTTGCTCTCTGTTTATATCCCATGGCTTGTCCTGCTTGTGTTGGTGGAGGTGTTGTTCTCTCCTTAGGAGTTCCTTGATTGGGCTGTTGTTTGCTGCTTGGTTGATTGACTTTTAATAGTTCCTTGATTACAATCTTGATTTCAATCTTGATTGATTGAAACATCTGCAAGAAAACAACAAGGCTCAGAGAGCACCAAGGACTCTACATTTATAACACTGCTGAATAATTACAAACAAGAGACAGCATATTGTTTATTCAGGAGGAATTCCCATTTTATTTGATTCCATTTTTTTATTCTCACCTAATCCAAAATCCTAAGTGTTCAAGTTTCAAACATTTTGTTTGTTTGAATTTCTATGACCTCGTGTAAGTGACTTTTGTCTGCAAGCACCATTAAAAATCAATATAATAGTACAAAATGAAAAGGTAAAAAATAAGGATGTTTTGCGACTGCCTTTTTTAAAAAAAATCACATACATTAAAATATTTTTTCTGTCAATGGTCACCTTATGTAGCCTTCCACTATAGCTTTGAAGGCCAGTGCTGACCCTGCATCTCAAAAGGCCATTTTTGTTACTATTTTCATCCAGATACTGCTAGCCGATAAAGCCAATCTGAGGTTGAATCACATGAAATTATTTTCAACAGTTAGGGATGTGAGGCTACCCTACCCTGGGAAGCTTGCTGTGTCTCATCTCCCATTTTCTTGAATTTGACCAAAACAACAACAACAACAACAACCCTGTGCTGGTTTCCTTAAGTGCCACAATTGCTTCCTAGTTCACCGTGCTCAATATTTTATTGGTTTTTTTTTTGCTATTGAAACAGTCGATTAAAAGGAATGAATATAAAAGTGAAGGGAGATTAATACGAATAGTTCCATTATTCCATGGGAAATATTGAGATTGATGGAACAACCAAACAAAGTTATCATTGCTGAATGTGTTGCCAAAAGCAGTGAGACCGCAAAGGGATTACATATGGCACTATATCCTCCACCTAGAGTAAAAAGTGAACGACTCAACCATTTTACACATTTTACTGCAGAAACTGGGTCTTTTAAAGCATTTCTAAAACAGAGAGTGCCCTGTCCATTTGATAAAGAGGCAGGAAAGTTGGAGCCTCAGGCCTACATTTGCTGTCTAAACTCCTTTCATGCAACTCCTAATATCTCCTCCAATTAAACCACCAAATTCAATTTCCCGTTGGAAAACAAGTAAATCTGAAATAAGATCAATACTCTAAAAAGGAAGGAGCCGCACCCACTTTGCCTAAAGAAAATGTATGTTTGACTTAACAAAGTGGAGAGGGCATGTGACAAGGTAATTTGGAGTTGGTGTGGGTACACTGTACCTTAATTCATACATGTATTTTCCTGGGCTTGTATGTGGCTATCATACAAGCCCAGGAAAAGATGCAGGTGCACAACCACTCTTAAGCCCCTTTTCAGTTTCAGATCCAAAGCAAAGCACATCGCTACTAATAACAGATAGCATCAAGTCGCACAAACTACAAAGTATGCATAGACTTTGCAGACATGCAAGTGGATAACTTTTTTCAAAATGCTTCAAGTTGTTGCTCCTTGACATTATTTATTGTGCCTTAAGAGCTTGTTCATACTATTAAGCAGCAAGTTCTCTGAGGACCCCAGTTTAAAACATTTTAAAGCACTCCAAAAATCCACAGTATCCTTGTGCCACTTTCACAGCAACACTGAATTATCATCATGGCTCCCAAGGAGATGCATTCAATATGCTAGATGACATGCACTCTACTTATTTTTGGAGCACTCTAAAAAACTGAGAAATGTCAATGAACATAATCCTGCCATTTATGTGATCAAAATCTCCGGCAACAAACCTAAAATGTTTTTTTTAACTAATGCATGAGGTTACAATTTACCAACCAAAAGCTTTTTATCAGCTGTGTATAAAAGACTTCACAACTGTATGCATCCTGTGTGCCTAAAGAATTCTATCATCAAAATCCCATTGGTGCAAACCATTTTTAGTTGATGTTGAGCTCTAGGCTGTCTATTCTTACAATAAAGAAAGTAGTTGAAATATTTCAGCTGAATGCAGTTTGTAGGTCATGAGCTTTGGAGTAAAGCCTTTCCCACGTGAATTGATCACTGCTGTCAAGGCATATGTTGTGCATATAAATGTCAGTAGGATCCATTAGCAGCTGCTGCTCTCTTTCCTGGTACCTTGCCAAGGACATCAGTGGCATGCTGATGGAGTGACAGACAGTAGCAATATTTTAAGTCTCACTGTTTTGTTTTTTGGTTAAAAGATGTTTGGAGGAAAAAATGTGAAGTTTCCAACCATTTGAATAAAAGTCCCCAAACTGCCTGAAAAGTCCCTTCAAAATAACATCACTATGGAAGTGACCGAAGTGCCTGGTAAGAGTTAGGCACACGTTCAAATATCTATTTTAGATCTGACCCACAATCCAGACAAATAAATGCTTATTGCTAATAAATGTAGTGAAAGTGCAGTTGAAAATATGGTCTGTTACAAGGAATAAGGAATATTTGAGGGAATAACATGACTTTTGTTGCCTTAAGACTTTTCTTCCATCTGCATCCAACTGCATATCCAAAGTTTATCTGGGTATTTATTACAGATGATTGAAGCACAGTTAATAAACAGCATAGTTGTACATAGTTGTAATGCATTAGGACTCTGAGATCATAAGGTTGATCCAAGCCTGACTAAGGTGGTGTCCCTTTGCATAGTCTGTCAACAGAAGACTTTGTGAGGGGCCTGGCCAGGGTGGTGGCATGGAAGAAAAGGAAGAGCTGGGAAGATACATGGAAGATGTTATCTGAGAGGCATGCAGCTCCCCAATAAGAAGGAAGTAGACACAGGTTAGCTGGTATCCACAGTTAAGCCACAGAACATGAAAAATCAATTTCTCTGTAGAGGAAGTTGTGGGAAAGTATAATTCCTGCTGGCTTTGTCTGCACTCTATCATTACTCTCAAATGATAAGTACAAGATGTAGGAGAATCAGGACAATAGTGGTGATAAGCCTTTAAGGAAAAGTGAACAGTCTCACACAAAGTCCTGTAAACTGAATGGTTGAACTCGGTGGACCAGATTTGTGGGTCAAAGGTTGCCTCTTCTTCTTACCATAGATGGATGACAGATTTTTTTTTAAAGATAAATTTATTCATTTAACAAATTACAGAGCATATAATGAACTAGAATAGCATATTGCATTAGAAAGTAGTAGGAAGGTTCCTAGATAGCCATGATTTATATTGTTTTATTTACATATTTGAAAGATTATACCCTGCCTTAGTCAACCTGTAAGCAGAACACATCATGCGACGTGCTGGGCTTGAGGAATCCAAGGCTGGAGTTAAAATCGCTGGAAGAAACATTAACAATCTTAGATATGCAGATGATACTGTTAGGATCTGAGAAACCATGGGCCACAGACCTTGGCCTGGAAAACACCCTGCTCTAGTGTTTCCCATAGTGCAACGCTGCTAGAACTCCACTGAACCAAAGATTATGCTTGAACCAAAGAGTGTTAACCCAGGGGTGACCCTGAGAAGGGCTTTGCCTTAGCAAAGCCCCAAAGAATTCTGCATAGCGATAATAGGTGCTTCAAAGTAATTCTACCTCTCTTTAGAATGCATACCAGGTTGGGGCTTTCCCCCTCTGGTCAGCGCCTTCTTCCTGACAAGCCAACATGTTTACCTGACTTCCTTGTAATGAATCCTTTGTTCTATCCTCCCCAAGATGTGAATATCCAAAGACTTGACTTTATGGCTCTGACCTCTGTAATTTAGTATGCTTGTGTAACCCGATGTCCCTGTAAGTGTTACTATTATCTGTATAAGATGCAAGTGTCAATCTCTGGTTCACAGAATGTGCCTAGAGAACAATTGGTGTGAATGTTCACGGGTCCCTCTCTTTGTAACTCTTTTGATAGCAACATTATCCTCATGACCTAATGTATCCCAGAAACCCACAGTAAACCCAGGGACCCTGGGCGGACCCTGATCCCCGAGAACTAACCAATCCCAAGAGATGGTCAGAGGACACCACACCCTCATATGGGCATACCATCATCATCCTCATTTCCTGCTTGTAATCTCTGTATAAAAGTTTGTGCTCTATTGTCTCTCGGGGTGGTGGTTCCATTCAGAGGTCACATGCCGCTTATGGCTCCTGTCTGGTCCCCCATCCAGCAACCTTTGCTTGGCCAATTAAAACTTGCTGCTGTTCCTTTTACAAAGTCTCCGTTTGTGTACTTGGTATTCTCTCAAGGCGCATGGTAAGTTTTGGTGCCTTACATTTTGGTGCATTGGCCGGGAATCGGGGAGTACCTGTGAACCCCCTTAAAGGGAAGCAGACTCTCTGAACCAGCCTGTCAGGGAAAAGCAGCTTGGAGATTAGGCAACGCCACGAGCGCTCCCGGATTTGTGTTTTTCCGGTGGCTTTTTCTTGCCTCTCAGCTGCCAGACTCTGTACAGCAAAGAACCCTAAATTGCCTGCAACAGAGACTTTGAAAACGAACCCTCATCAGGACTGAGAATTCAGGACTGAAAAAGAAACAACCAACGTTGGTGAGTACACATTTTCTTAGGAGGGGAGTGCTGTTTGTGTGTGTGTGAGTGAGCCGTGGTATTTTTTCACAAGGAATTAGCCACGAAGCGAATGTGGAGACCCTTTCTGGGTCTCAAGGAGATCTTTGTCGCAGTTCCCAGGAGTCCAACTTAATTGGACCCCCAGACTGATTAACGGCTGGCTGGGTCGACGCTGGTCGTGCAGAAGGGCAGAACACGTGTTGCACTACGAAGAAAATTTGACTAGAAAAGTGGATCCAGGATTTGGGTTGGGAACCTTTACATGGGAGGACCTTGGCCAGTCCCGGCAGAATCGTGGGGGAGGGGAAGCCCCAGGCAGGCTTGACACTCCGTTTGCACCCCACCATCCACCGCAAAAATCCCCTTAGGTTCCCGCTGGGTGGCTGAGACTACGCGCATCCTAAGATTCTTTTAATGCTTGGTGGCTGAGTACACGCGCACCTCTGCTGGGTGGCTCAGTGCACGCGCAATCTAGGATTTTGCTTGGTAGCTCAGTACACGCGCACCCTAGGCTCTGCTGGGTGGCTGAGACCACGCGCAACCCCCCGCTTGGTGGCTCAGTACACGCGCACCCTGGGTTTTGCTAGGTGGCTGACAGACCACGCGCAACCCCCTGCTTGGTGGCTCAGTACACGCGCACCCTGGGTTTTGCTAGGTGGCTGACACAGACCACGCGCAACCCCCCGCTTGGTGGCTGAGTACACGCGCACCCTAGGCTTTGCTTGGTGGCTGGAACAGACCACGCGCATTTTAGTTGTAGTAAAACAGGCTAGATAGCGGCATCTAGCCCCGAAAACAAACCGCAAAAGGCGGAGTGTCTTCATTCTCTAAAAATCCCTTTTAGCTTCCTGTTGCTGGCCATGGGAAAGGAACCAATTGCTAGAACAGGGAATAAGGGAAATGTTCCCCCCCCCCCCTTGGTAGTGTTTTAAAACATTTGAGTCTTCTTAGAAAAAGAACAGACTTACATTAATCTCGCTAGCGAAGCAGATTTACTGAAACAGAGTGGCATTTTTGTCCCTACAAGCTGCTCTTAGCCGCACCTCCCTCCCACCACCAACAGAGGAGGGGGAGGAGTATGGCGTCTCTCAACCCCTGCTAACAAAGTGAAATTAAAGGTCGATAATTGCAAAACTCACCACCAGTTATCTCAAAAAGGGGCAGCTTTAAAGGCCTCATTCTGTTTGTCCTCTGTTTAAATGTGTGAGTTAAGTTATAAAGTTATAAAGCAAAGGTGTGAAATTGTGTGGGTTTGTCCCTTTGGAATGCTTGGGAAGTAAGTACGAAAGCCTTTTCCCCTCCCCATTGTTCAGCTGTCTCCTGACTCTTGTCTGTTTAACTTTATGGCAAGATTTGCCAGTCAAGGCTTCGTTCACTCATTTTTAAGTGTCTCTTCTAACTTGTATTCTGTATAGTTTGAATGCATATTACCAGTTAAAAGGTGTTTTTCCTGCATGTGTGTGCGTAACTATCTAGGCTCTGCCTTTCCACCTTCCAATGATTGCCTTCTGTCTGCTACTCAAACGCTTGTGGGGAAAAGACAAGGGGGAGAAAGAAACAAGAAAAGTTGAGAAGTTTTTGTTAATTTTTTTGCTTGCTTGCCTGAAGGTCACAGAGCAAGGGAAATTCTCTTGCACTTTTTTTCTCTTTGTTTTCTGGCCTTTGTTCCACCAAAAATTATTTGTGGGTTTAGAGAATCTGAGCAGTTAGAAAGGGGCGGCGGAAACTACTACAGATAACTTGCAGATTTAGTTTCGCTTCTCCATGTGTTTGCTGTCTGCCCAGATCACAGAAAAGAAATAGGTTCGTGATATTGAAATGGCTTAAGAGTAAGTAAGTGACAGAGAAAAGGGAAAGGTATGTGTAAAACGTGAAATGGGGAGTTATGGGATTTTGCGGAAGAAGTGGCCGAGGAGGAAGGTTTGCTAGGAAAAGGAAAAAATGGGTTTCAGAAATGCGTAGTGCATGATTTGGTGGAAAAAAGGCAAGTGTTTGCAGCCAGCTGGGAAAAAAAAAATGTTTTAAGTGTGAAACCCTGTCCAAGGACATTGGCTTGTGTGGGTTGGAGAGAGGTCTACTTTCCTGCCTTAATGTACAAGGGGTTTATAATAAACCAGCTAAACTTTAGACCCTTTCATTACAATCTTATCTGAGTCTTAACTTATGAGTGTGTGGTTGTGTGTGTATGTTTTCAGTTTGTTGAACTGTGTGGTGTGTGAATACCAAAAGGAAAGAAGAATTTTTTTATTTCTGAAGAGTTTGGCAATAATAGAGCCTCCATGGATTGGCATAATCTATCTGATGGTTTTGTTTTGTGTCTTTTTTGGAAATTTTTTATTGCACAAGCAGTCTACACATTAACATACATTATGCCAATGCTTGTTTTTGAAAATTAATTGGACATTTTATAATGATACGTGTTAATGTTTTTACTTAACATGGCTGTGCTATTTGGGCAACAGAGATGATTGCCAATGTTTTATTGCACTTCAATTTTTATTTTAATTCTTATTTGGGATATTTAGCATGGTTTTTAAATTCTTTGCCTGTTGGTCACAATGCTAAGTCCCAATAGTTTATATATATATATATGCATGCTTTATTTAACACATCAGACGTTGCTGGTGTGGTGACTGCATGCGTAGGGGGAAACCAATAACCCGCAACTGCAGGGCACTCCCCCTCCCAACCAGGTTGCTTAGAGATAAGCATAAACCTTGCAGTTTTGTTTTTATTGTTTTTGTTTTTGGCTTTTGGTTTTGGCTTTTTCAAAGCTACTGATTTTTATGCGCTCAGGCATACATCACTGAGCCAATCTAGCAGTTGTCTGCATAAGTTTTGTTCTTATTAACCTTTCTGCAGGAACTCCAATCTTGGCAGGTACACCAACCGGTGCCCAATTCCACTGAGGTCTGTCAAATAAAAACAGGACCCTAAAAGATCACCTAGCCAAATTATGCCAGGACACCCATCTTCCCTAGTCAAAAGTCCTCCCTCTGGCGCTCACCCTTATTCAAGCCATGCCAGGGAGAAAACTAGGACTGTCTCCCTTTCCAATGATGTATGGCCACCTGTTTGTTGCCTATCCAGTCACTTCTGCCAAGGAGAGAGAACTTAATCTCTCTGTGTACTTGCAGTTTCTGGTGCGTATTTTGTCTTCTATCTCCAAACAGGTCAGCTACGCTTTGCCTGCCAGGTCCTACTCAGCACCACCACCGCTGTAAAAAGCAAAGGAATCCAAGCCTGGGACCATGCTTCCAGAATCAAGAAAGTGATCCAGCCTCCAGCTGCCTGGCAAAGCAAAGCCCTTACCACACTCAAAATTAAACTCTCCCACATACAATCCCCTGCTGACCTTGACTCCCTCATCGCCAGCTCTCTGCCCACTGTTCCACCGGGAGAGAACAGTGGCACAGAGGAAAATTCCGAAAAACAAGGCTCTCTGCTCTCTGCCCCACCGGAAGTGGGTAGAGACACAGAGGAAGATCTTCAGGACGACGAATCCTCACGCCCACCTCTGCCTCCTATCTCACCAGACGCAGATAGGAGCACAGGCGAAGAAGCTTCCCTGGAGGACATTTAACTTCTGTTTCTTAATGCAATTTGTACTACTATTGCTTCTTTATTACTCTGTGTAACCCCTTCCCTTTCAGCCTCTCCGACAGTAACGCCGGGAACCCTGCTGTTCTTCGGGTAGGCCTCCTCTGCTCTTCTCTCCTCTCCTGCCTCCTCTTTCTGTCCCTTCCATTAAAAACAAAAAGGGAGGAGAGGGGAGGAGGGGTAGTGAAAGGCTAGTGGGGAAACTGGGTGGGAAACTGGGAAACGTGTGCCCCTTTACAACTTTTCTTCTGGGGCTCCTGGGGGTCTATACATTCTGACACACCCCCTCGCCCACCGTACTCTCACACGCAAGCCTGCTAGCCCCGATTACATTGAGCAAAGCCTTACCTCGGCTTACAAATTATTGAATCAATCCAGGCCAGATTTAACTGAACACTGCTGGCTCTGTCTCTCTACTTCAGCTTCTACCCATCAAGCTCTCCCTGCCAGCCCCCGTGTTTGGGCCAGTTCTAGAATTGTGCTAAACCACAAAACTCCTCCAGTTTTTAAGGAAGGAGAACATCCAGACAGCCAACTCTATGCGGACTTTGAATCACGGCTTAAGACCCTGGGATTGAATCCATCAGTTCCCATCTTCAGCCCAGTGGCCTCACTAGTTCCGCTGATTGGCACCGCCTCTTTGTGCGTTACTAGGACGCAACCCAAGGGGGGAGTTCGGCTGGGAAAGCTTCAGGGTCACCAATGCCTAAAGGAGGTAGTCATCACCGCCTCTGACACATTTGAAGATTTCTATGTGAAGCCACCATTGTTTTCAGCTGCTGCTGGAAGATACCGAGGCAAAGTAACATTTTTAGCCCGGCCCACAGTTTCTATCTCTGGGGAAGAGAAGGAGGGACCCTCATGTAACCTGGCAGCGAAACTTCTGTTAGCTGCCTCTCCACAGGGACCTCTGCTTCCTCCTTGGCTTGGGCTACCCACTGACACAAAAGGCTCAATGCCAGCATGGCTTGGCCTGAAAGATGACCAAGACATCCCTTGTGCTCCCTTGCCCTACGCTAAAGGGAACGCCTCTGACTATTTTGTCTTTCCTTCTATTCCCTTAGTCAAGGGTCCACCCCTTCTCAACGCCACCTCCCTGCAGCCACTTACGGGTATGTTTCTAGCGAGGTCGATTGGGGGTTGGAACCCATGGAAGAGGGAGAAACCTATCTTTTCTATTGACTTAGGCATCTGCCTTGAACAGGGTATGTTTTTCCTCTGTGGAACTAACGCCTATCTCTGTTTACATGCTAACTGGACAGGCACTTGCACTCTTGTCCATCTTCTACCTCAAATCTCTATCCTTCCCAAGGGGGAAACACCTCCTGTACCACTTACTTCTCATGTACAGAAGCGTGCCATCTTTCTCATTCCCCTCCTAGTTGCCCTAGGGGTGACAGCCGGCGTTACCACCGGAGTGGCCGGCATTGCTGATGCTGAGGTAAGATTCCATCAGCTATCACAAGAATTCCAAGATAGCTTAAATGAGATTGCGCAACGCCTCACAAATGTCTAGGACCAGCTGGACTCTTCGGCATCTGTAGTTATGCAAAATCAACGAGGCTTGAACCTTATAACCGCTGAAAAAGGCGGCCTTTGTGCCTTCCTCCATGAGGAATGTCGCTTTTTCATGAATAAATCAGGCCTAGTCAGAGAAGCTGTCCAGGACTTAAAAGACCAGGCCACCCGGCTGGGGGCCCAGTCTAACTGGAACACAGACTCAGGCCAACTTTTCTCTTGGATTCCAGGGGCAGCCTGGATCAAACAACTTGTTTTCATTCTTGTTTGTTGCCTAACTGCACTTGCTGTTTTACCCTGCATTATTCCCTTGATTCGTAGAATTGTGTTGTCCTCCCTCAAAGGGTTGACTGTGGTTACCCACACTGAAGGGAAACCTGCGAGACTGTTAACACTCCATCCAGTCTCTAAACTGGGAAAAAAGCATTTTCCCATTAAAAACAAAAAGGGAGGAATGTTAGGATCTGAGAAACCATGGGCCACAGACCTTGGCCTGGAAAACACCCTGCTCTAGTGTTTCCCATAGTGCAACGCTGCTAGAACTCCACTGAACCAAAGATTATGCTTGAACCAAAGAGTGTTAACCCAGGGGTGACCCTGAGAAGGGCTTTGCCTTAGCAAAGCCCCAAAGAATTCTGCATAGCGATAATAGGTGCTTCAAAGTAATTCTACCTCTCTTTAGAATGCATACCAGGTTGGGGCTTTCCCCCTCTGGTCAGCGCCTTCTTCCTGACAAGCCAACATGTTTACCTGACTTCCTTGTAATGAATCCTTTGTTCTATCCTCCCCAAGATGTGAATATCCAAAGACTTGACTTTATGGCTCTGACCTCTGTAATTTAGTATGCTTGTGTAACCCGATGTCCCTGTAAGTGTTACTATTATCTGTATAAGATGCAAGTGTCAATCTCTGGTTCACAGAATGTGCCTAGAGAACAATTGGTGTGAATGTTCACGGGTCCCTCTCTTTGTAACTCTTTTGATAGCAACATTATCCTCATGACCTAATGTATCCCAGAAACCCACAGTAAACCCAGGGACCCTGGGCGGACCCTGATCCCCGAGAACTAACCAATCCCAAGAGATGGTCAGAGGACACCACACCCTCATATGGGCATACCATCATCATCCTCATTTCCTGCTTGTAATCTCTGTATAAAAGTTTGTGCTCTATTGTCTCTCGGGGTGGTGGTTCCATTCAGAGGTCACATGCCACTTGTGGCTCCTGTCTGGTCCCCCATCCAGCAACCTTTGCTTGGCCAATTAAAACTTGCTGCTGTTCCTTTTACAAAGTCTCCGTTTGTGTACTTGGTATTCTCTCAAGGCGCATGGTAAGTTTTGGTGCCTTACAATACCACTTTGATGGCTGAAAGCGAGGAGTTGAGGAGCTTTATGACGAAGGTGAAAGAAGAAAGTGCAAAAGCTGGGTTGCAGTTAAACCTCAAAAAAACCAAGATTATGGCACCCAGCTTGATTGATAACTGGCAAATAGAGGGAGAAAACGTGGAGGCAGTGACAGACTTTGTATTTCTAGGCTCAAAGATTACTGCAGACGCTGACTGCAGCCAGGAAATCAGAAGATGTCTACTTCTTGGGAGGAGAGCAATGGCAAATCTTGATAAAATAGTTAAGAGCAGAGACATCACACTGACGACAAAGGTCCGCATAGTCAAAGCAATGGTATTCCCCGTAGTAACCTATGGCTGTGAGAGCTGGACCATAAGGAAGGCTGAGCGAAGGAAGATAGATGCTTTTGAACTGTGGTGTTGGAGGAAAATTCTGAGAGTGCCTTGGACTGCAAGAAGATCAAACCACTCCATACTCCAGG
Organism: Charina bottae; assembly: GCA_023362775.1. Classification (NCBI taxonomy): domain Eukaryota; kingdom Metazoa; phylum Chordata; class Lepidosauria; order Squamata; family Charinaidae; genus Charina; species Charina bottae. Next base: position 95,000,014 of record JALMGJ010000002.1, on the reverse strand, counting down.
AAATAAAGCCGGACTGCTCACTTGAGGGAATGATATTAAAGGCAAAACTGAAGTACTTTGCCCACATAATGAGAAGACAGGATACCCTGGAGAAGAAGCTGATGCTAGGGAAAGTGGAAGGCAAAAGGAAGAGGGGCCGACCAAGGGCAAGATGGATGGATGATATTCTGGAGGTGACGGACTCGACCATGGGGGAGCTGGGGATGGTGACGGCCGACAGGAAGCTCTGGCGTGGGCTGGTCCATGAAGTCACGAAGAGTCGGAAGCGACTGAATGAATAAACAACAAAAAACCCTGCCTTAGGGGCGTGGTGGCTCAGCGGATAAGACGCCAGGCTTGTCGATCGGAAGATCGCAAGTTCGGAGGTTCAAATCCCTAGCCCCGTGTGACGGAGTGAGCTCCCGCACTCGCCCCAGCTCTTGCCAACCTAGCAATTCAAAAGCATGCAAATGCAAGTAGATGAATAGGTACCACTTCGGTGGGTAGGTAACAGAGTTCCGTGTGCGTCATGCAGCCACATGACCGTGGAAGCATCTTTGGACAACGCTGGCTCTTCGGCTAAGAAACGGAGATGAACACCGGCCCCTAGAGTCAGATACGACTGCACAAATTTGCAGGGGGAACCTTTACCTTTACCTTTACTTGTTCTTTGCATTTCCCAGATGTTATTTCTCTCTTTCTGCAGCATCCTTTTTGTCCTTAATTTATTCATTCCTTTGTTTGGAAAATCATTTATGTCTTTGGCTATGTATACATGGCCCCTAATAGGCTTGTAAAAATTGGCCCTCACTAAATTTAACTTGAAGAGACAAGATTCAAAGGAGGCACAATTTAATTCAAGTTTGTGATTAAGATGTGAAGGTAAAATGATTCCAGCTGCTTCAAGATTGAGATTAGATTTGTAAAAACAATTTCACCCATAGGCTATAATGGGGAAGCATCAAAATGCATGCAGCTGCCTTGTTTTTTGATTGAAATGGATGAATATGCAGGAATGGTAAACTCTTTAGAGGATATAACTAGGATTAGTTTCATCTGGTGGATTTCGCCACAATAAAACTTGAAATGACAGCAGAGCAGCCTCCAAATTCTCCAGTAAATGGCGAAGCTTGTGCTGATCCTATGCAACAAGTACCCTAACTCAACCATAATTCTTTCAGATACTGTTTAAAAGGCAAACTCCTACTTTTCCACTTGTTTTTATGGGATAACAAGCTTAATGAAGAATGACCACCAACTTGTTGGATGCCTTACCACCTCCAATCACTGAGTTTCCTAGTTTTAGCTTGTTTCTCTATTTTTTTCTATTTCCTTTATTTAATATGAACAATATCTTGTTAGAAGTATCACTGCAGTACAAATGCAAATTACACGATGATTCTGGAACAATTATGCACAGGTTTAATATGCAGGTTTATTGTCGTCAGAGAACCATAACTGAATTCATATTGCTTCCAGATGAGGTGGAAATGGCTATAATGAAACATGCCAATTTTATACTTTACATGTCATTGTCTGAACATTTTCCCCCAAAGCAGATTGGAGAAAACATGAGGAAACACTGCTTAATATTGCTAATATGACTTCCTAAAACAATTTTGGTCATACAAATCCAAGAAATTTAAAGTTATGTGTACCCAGATGAACCTGATTCTATTAATAGAATAACTTCCCAAAGTAACTCAGGGACAAATTTTGAAGAGTTTAACAACTTAGTTCAGTATCTGATTTGTAAAGAGGTTCAGTTATCATTGTTGTTGTTCAGTCGTTCAGTCGTGTCCGACTCTTCGTGACCTCATGGACCATAGCACGCCAGGCCTTCCTGTCCTCCACTGTCTCTCGGAGTTTACTCAAATTCATGTTCATTACATCGGTGATGCTATCTAACCATCTCATCCTCTGCCGTCCCCTTCTCCTTTTGCCCTCAGTCTTTCCCAGCATCAGGGTCTTTTCCAGTGAGTCCTCTCTTCTCATTAGGTGGCCAAAGTATTTGAGCTTCAGCTTCAGCATCTGTCCTTCCAATGAGCAGTCAGAGTTGATTTCCTTTAGGATTGACTGGTTTGACCTCCTTGCAGTCCAAGGGACTCTCAAGAGTCTTCTCCAGCACCACAGCTCGAAAGCATCAATTCTTCGGCGCTCAGCCTTCCTTATGGTCCAACTCTCACAGCCATACATTGCTACTGGAAAAACCATAGCTTTAACTATACGGACCTTTGTCGGCAAGGTGATGTCTCTGCTTTTTAATATGCTGTCTAGGTTTGCCATAGCTTTCCTCCCAAGGAGCAAGCGTCTTTTAATTTCATGGCTGCAGTCACCGTCTGCGGTGATCTTGGAGCCCAAGAAAATAAAATCTGTCACTGCTTCCATTTCTTCCCCTTCTATTTGCCAGGAAGTGATGGGACCAGATGCCATGATCTGGGTTTTTTTAATGTTGAGTTTCAAGCCAGCTTTTGCACTCTCCTCTTTCACCCTCATCAAGAGGCTCTTTAGTTCCTCTTCACTTTCTGCCATTAGGGTGGTATCGTCTGCATATCTCAGGTTGTT